>PVKE010008497.1:0-27397 GCA_004027555.1 Craseonycteris thonglongyai | reverse complement strand
CAAAAAAACTTCTCTAAAACTTCCAAGTGATAATAATAGAATAAAATACTATAATTATCTTAGTGTTTGATTTAAGAATTATACATGTGAAGGAATGTATTCTAGTTAATGGAATATTCTAGTTAAAATTGTGCCATTTGTACCCCAGTATAGTTATATGGAAAATAGTCATATGGTTAAATAGTTCAGGAAAATCTAATGTAACACATTCCTAATTTGAAACAACTTATGGATTGTTATTTATATCTCGTTACACAATATATTGGTCCTAAGGTTAAATAATTGATCTAAAATTCAACCATGTCTTAATTAAATGCCCTGTTTATTGGGACTAAGTTATTTCCTTTTAGAAATAACAACAACAAAAAAATCTTGAAAAAAGTTAGATTTAAATATGCATCTCATAGTTGAAACACCAGCTCAGCTGCAGCCTTTGCAAAATGAGGCCTTTAAAAGCCTATTTGCATCGAGGCGATTCTATGATAACGAGTAACTGAAATCTTTGTAGCTGAACATAATGAAAATCCAATGTTCAATAACATCAGAGTCCAATTTAGTGGGGGAAAATGTCTATAGTTAAAGTATATTACCGGTATACTGTATTCAGCTTCTCATCTTCCACCATTTTGGTCTCACTATTTAAAGCAAAAGACCATGAAGTTTGTTATGAAAGGGGAAGAAAGAAAAAAGTTGTATATTGGATATGTTTTATGTGCCTGGTCTGGAAATGGATACAAATGCTGCCATGCAGTTCATTGCTAAGAAGTTACCTCGTGACCCCACATCCACATATACACAAGGTACCAGTGATATGTAGTCTTCTTTTGAGTCCTGGATGAAAATAAACTATTGTTTAACAAACACAGCACTGTGTCTTCTATACTGACTTTATCTGGTCCTATTATACTTTAGTCACCTAACAATCAAAGCTTTATCTGTTAACTTCTTTATTTTCTGATTCTCCTTTCTATCTTAGAAAAAAAGAAAGTTCTTTATTTCTTTGCTTTGCCCCAGGAAAGGGTAGTGGTGAACCATTGATAGAAGGGGAAACTAGAGAAATAGAAGTACCAAAAAACAAATAAATTAAATAAAATAAAGTTGAATATTGATGTCCCAATAGGGAGATTTTCCCAATTAAAATAAATTAAAATTTTATTGAAAATACACAGTTTTAATTAAAAGATATTTCAAAGGCAAAAAGGTTACAAAAAGAGAGTTTGGAGATATTTATTTGTTTGACAAAAACTTTTGAATGGTAAAACCTAAGTTACCTTGAATGAAAATGCCCCCCCGCATGCCCAAATAAAAATCTCTACTTTAAAGGACTGCGTGTAAAAACTCCCTTTTTGCTAATTATTTCCGTATGAGATGAGATTTCAGGATAATCAATATAAAATCTACAAAACTTTTTATTGTTTGGCTTGGTGTATAGAATGGAACTTGAAACTTGAATTAATCAATATAGGTGAATCCCACGTTATTTCGAAGTAAGGATTATGAGTGTGCTAACAATGTTTAAACAGCAAACTTGGCATTTACTTAAAGAGCATCACCAGTGTTTTATGCTGGCTTATTCATAAGATTAAAGGTGTAAGTGCATTTTTCTGAAGGCTACGCTGACGGGGCACCTGCCACAAATGTTCACTTTATCACGCTTGCCAGTGGCTGTACATGCCAGACACTAATTTCTTTAATTTATTTCTAAATCCACATTAGAGACATTATCTCACTAAGCTTCCTGCAATCCCTATTATATTTATATTACTGATGAGGTAAGTAACACACAGAGCACTGAAGGACTTCTCCAAGGTTATACGTGCAAGACGGTGCACGGGCAGCCCCCACAGTTTCCAATGCCTGGGTTAGCAATCCTATCTCTCAGTTTTGCTTTAGTTATTTTGCCCAAAGGAAAAGGTGTCCTTTCATAACAGACACCTAAACCTTTCCCGGGAGGAGAAACGGTTTAATAGCATCATTTTTTAAAATACCGGTGCTTTCAAATCCAACCTTCTCCATATCCTCCAGGACAATGCATTTTCAAATGTCTAGTCTCTCTCTCCTGCTATCCATCACTCTTCTGACCCTCAGTCTTTGATCCCATTTTCAATAAAATAATGATCTACTCTAAACAAAATAACTACTTAATTCCCTTTGATCCATTCAGCCAGTATACATTGTATTACTTTTCTGTATCTTTAGAAAAAAAGAAATGAACATGTAGTTTAAACATACAAAATGTGTATGTTTATCACTCTCTTCTCCGCATCTTGCTGTAGTGAAATAATCCTCTCACTCTAACTTTCAATATATCTTTTAAAAGCTATTATTAACCTCTTAAAAATCAGCATCAATAATTTTATTCATCTTTCCCATTTTCTTTCTTCTATTCTATTTATTTCTTGTTTCCTACTTTCCCTCCTCTTTGTGATCTTTTCCCTCATTCCAGCTATTTCTTCCTTGAATGACTTTCTTTTAGTTTGTAATACTTGGACATAATGGATATAAAGTATGTAAATATACAAGAAATGTATTAAATGGCCAGCCTCCTATAGTCTCTTCTCTCTGAGAATCACTTTTAACCATTTACATTAATGTATGTCAGGTAGATATGACCATAATTTTAAATAATATGATTACCCTCTATCAACTTTTGTGATGTATGATTTAGTCCTGTCTGAAAAATAAAGATCACTCTAGATTAGGGGTGTCCAAACTTTTGGCTTCCCTGAGCCACATTGGAAGAAGATTTGTCTTGGGCAACACATAAAATACAGTAACACTAACAATAGCTAATGAGCAAAAAAAAAAAAAATACAACTTCAAATTCATAGAAACAGAGAGTAGAAGGGTAGTTGCTGGAGCTATTGGGTAGAGAAATGAGATGTGGATCAAAGGGTACAAACATTTAATCATGAACACATTTCAGCAATCTAAAGTATGGCATAATGAGTATTGTTTACAGGACTTATTGTATAATTAAAAGTTACTATGAGAGTAACTTTAATTTTCTCATCATAACAATAACATTGTAAATATGTTAGGTGAAGGATGAGTTAGTAAGCCTTACTGTGGTAAGAGTTTTGCAATATATATGTGTATAAATCTTCACAATTTATACATTAATGTTACACACTGTTACATGTCAATTATATCTTGATAAAGTTTGAAAAAGCATTTAAAAAGCCTACTGTGAGAAACCTGATAAAATTCAGATAAAATTTTAGTTTATTTAATATTATACCAATGTTGATTTCTTAGTTTTGATAATGTACATAGTTATATAGAATGTTAACCTTAGTGGTACCTATGTAAAATATATATATATTATCTTCATAACTTTAAATCTAAAATTATTTCAATTTAAGAAAAAAATTACCCCCCTCAAACAACATGTCTCTAGGGACACCCAAAAATACTTGGGAAACAAAGCCACCAGAAGAAATCTTAGTTTATTCCACTACAGCTACAGCAAACAATAAACACAGCCTCTTCTAGTAATAAACAGAAAACCTCACACTAAATTTTTTTACCTAATTTCTTTTGTCAGTACATTTTGTTCCACTTTAAACAATAACACACACAATAACCTACAAGGCGTACTAAAAGACAAAACACACAGCTTGAAGAGACAGCATGAACATCAGAAATAATACATAAGAAAATGTGTACAAATGTGTCCATAAGGCTAGAAAAACAAAAGACAGAGAAGATAAAGTGGAAAAATTTATAAAAAGAATAAATGTAATACAATAATTCAGATCCTGCTAATGCCCACGAATAGAAATTAACAACAGATGCTACCCTATAGTAAATGTTCTTGTAACTACTATTTGAAATAATGTTAGGAGTTTTAACCAATGCAACTAGACAAAGGCAATTGGAGAGATAATGATTGGAATGAAAAAGTTATAAAGCTTATGACAATAAACAAATGGAACTTAGATGAAACTCTAAGAAAATATATAAAGGAATGATTATAAACAATAAGAGTTTAATAAAACAGTAGGATATAAAATTACCAGGCAGAAAAGGAAGAAAAGTATTAACCTCAAGCCTTATTTTTATTGTTAGTAGTTACTTTATATGTTTATCTGTTACAATAGTCTATTTAAAACAAAAGAAGAAAGCAACATAACCCAAAGAATGAGATATTTATATTAGAAAACTCAAGAAATAGAAGGAAAAACCAAACCTAGACTATGAACACTAAACATTATTTGACCAAGTGAAAATAAAGAGAATTGGAAACATTATATGGAAAATCTATACAGAAGAGACCAAAGTATGACAAAAAGACGATTTCTGTTAGGAAGTTTCTGGAATTGTAGATAGTGAAGGGAAAGCTGCCTTGAAAGTGTTTGGAGGAAATAAATCACCAAGGTTAAAAAGTACACCAATAGAATTATTCCAAGCTACAGAGAATGAATCTGTCAAATCCTAATAAGAATACACCAACAAATACACAAAACAAAACCACAGCCTACAGACTAGAAAAATTCAATATACATCCTAATCTTCAAGGAAGGACATACCCAAAAGGGCAGTAAATAAAGAACTATTGGTCCAAATATCCCTGTAAGTAAAGTGATGCTCAAGGTGATGCAACAAAGACTTCTGCCCTATATCGAACAAGAAATGACAGAAGTTCAAGGTAAATTTAGAAAAGGCAGAGGCACTGAAAATCTAATTGCAAAGATTTTTTTTGGATACTACTGGAGTGCTCCAAATAATTTTAGAAGAAGGTTAGTCTATGTTTTAACTACAGTAAAGCTTTTGTCTGGATTATAAAAATCTATGGCTTACTCTGAAATAAATACGTGTACCCAAGCATCCGATTATTTCATGTGTAACCTGTATTATGGACAGCAAGCCACTGTCAAAACAGATTGTGGAGAGAAAGAATGGTTCTCTATAGACAAAGTTTCATACAAAGTTGGCTCCGTTTTATCTTCCTATTTGCTTGAACTGTAGGCAAAATATATCATGAAAAACTGTGCTAAATTCAGAAAAAGAGAACTGAAAATTGATGGAAGACTTCTCAATAACTTCACATATGTAGATGATGCCCTTTTAGTTGCAAAAAGCAAGATTTGAAGCAAGATGTGATGAAAGTGAAAGAAGAAAGTGCTCAAGTAGGTCTGTATTAGAACATCAAGAAGACAAAAATCATGATTACAGGGCACAACTTTAATATAGACAATGAACGCCCTGAAATTATTGAAGATTTTGTTTACTTGGTTCAGTCATCAATTCAAATAGAGATGTAGCCAAAAAATCAGAAAAAGCTGAGACCTAGAAGGACAGTGATGGAAGAATTAGGAAACACCATCAAGAGCAAAGACCCAGGCTAAGATCATCTACAACCTCAAATGTTCAATCATTATGCCTGATGTGAAAATTGGATAGTAAAAATTCTGATTTAAAAAAAAAAAAATCTTTTTTTCATTTGAAATGTGGTGTTGTTGAAGAGCTTTGTAGATACCCTGGACCACCAGAAAGATAAACAAGTGGCTCAGTAGAGCACATTAAGTTTGAAACATCACTAGAGGCAAAATGACAAGACTCAATCTATCCTACTTTGAGCACATCATGGGAAGGTAGTGATCTTTGGAAAAGGCAATAATGCTTGGAAAAACAGATGCAACAGGAAAAGAGGACCAAAGTGAGATGATTGACTCCACCAAAGAAGCCATAGGTATGAGTCTACAGGAGCTGAGCAGAGCTGTGAGGATAGGACAGTGTGGAAATTACTCACTCACAGGGTCCCAGGAGTTGGAATCAACTCAGCAGCATAACACACACACACACACACACACACACACACACACACACACACACACAGTTATATTCGTAATTAGAAAAACATGCATTTTCATCTATTGTCTATGCATATATAAGGATAAAGCAAATAAATAATTTCATTAATGCTGTTCAAAACTAAGATGTGAACATAACAGAAGAGGAAAAAATATATAAAAATCAAATAATTTAAATAAACTCATTTCATTTTAAATGTAAAATATCACTAGGGACTCATTCATTAAAAAACAAACAAACAAACAAATAAATATTTAGTTCTGCCTATGTAAAGACTAAGGAGCAATAATAGCTCAGTAAAAAGAAGTATGATTAATGCCCAGATCTGTTCTCCATATATAATGTATTCCCCTTTAAGTAAGGAGACAAACCTCCTTGAAGAAAGGACAAATCCTGGGTCCTGTCAGGATGTAGGAAATAAGAATGGAATATCTTTTATCACAAAGCAAGTAACCTTTAAAAAATAGACTGAAGAGATTCAGTTTGCTAAAAATGGAGTAATTTTAGCATTAAAAAAAATTACTAGGGGATTCTGGGGTAGCTCAGCAGTTGAGCTACCATTTGTGAGGTCTGGGGTTCAAGTTCCAGACCCGGCCCTTGAAAACTCATATGCTGAACTGCAGCACAACTGCTAACCACTGGAATGGCACATTAGTGAAGGTTCTCACTTCCCATGCTGAAGGCCCCAGTTTTGGTTCCCACACTGCTTGGCCCTACATTCACCTGTGTGGAATGATATCATGTCACTACTAATGATGTGCAAGTATAGAGACTGATCTGGGCCCTTCCCTGTTCTCTCTCTCTCTCTCTCTCTGTCTCTCTCTCGCTCCTTCGCTCAAAAAAAAAAAAAAAAAAGTAACTAAAGTTGATTCAAACAGATAAAATATATAAAAATCCAATTTTAACATGGGCAGCAACTAGGTCACCAATATTGCAATAAAAGTGTCATACAAAGGGAAATAATTAAAGGTTTATCTTTTCTTCTCTGAAATAACTGTATTTCTGGCTAATAAGACAGCCCTTGCTGATGATAAATTCTTCTCTATGAAAGTACAGCTAATAATTGTGGACAGAAATAGAATCATAATTTTGGAATTCTTAATGAAAAACTAAAGCAAGAAATCTCCTTCATGTCCAACTATTTTATAAAATGCTTATAGATAACTTTATAAATCCAATCATCAAGCTTAACATCCCTAAAAGTGAGGTGGTTAATTATTACCTGAGGTGTGACAAAATATGAAATGCATGGTCCAATTTCTAAAGTGTTCCTAACCAAAATATTTAAACCAAAATCTAGTCAAGCCACTAAATGTAACTTTGAAAATTTACTCACAGGGATGTACTGAGAATTACCAATTAAATATCATGACAAAGAATTAGACAAACAATAGAAATCCTGACTCAAGCAAATAAAAATATGAAAATGTATTTTGTAACTACTGGAAATTTAATATAAAGTAGATCAAATGATGCCAAGAAATTATTTCTAATTTTGCTATGGGTGATGACGGCATTGCTACTATATAACATCAAAGGCCATATTTTTAAGCGGTAAGCTGTTACAGAGGGGTAATGGCATGAAAAAGGGGATTAGTTCTAAAATACTTCAGCAGTAAAAAACTAACAAACATAAAAACAGTAGATAAAATTAAAACAACAAATTACCATGACTTGATTAATTTGGACAATGATATTTTATTGGTTTCTTCCATTCTCTCTACCTTGGTATTGTACGTTTGTAATATTTCATAGTTAATAAATAAATTAAAAGTAGGCAAATATACAGATAGATAAACGGCAAAGAGAACAGATTGGCGGATGGAGTAGAACAAAGGGTCATGGTTAAATTTGTGCTCTGAAAAAAAATAATAATAAAATAAAAAAAAATAAAATAAAATTGTGCTCTGGAGAAAACCAATACAGAATAAATGTAATGCCAGGAATTTTTAAGTTTACAGTCATTACAGTCAATTAATAAAAAAGAGCAATAAAATACCTCAAACAAGACAAGAAAAATTTGTTAATGCAATTTAATTAGCTACTCCCCTAGACCCCCTATGCTGAGAGGCAGTAGCAATAATCATTTCCTACAGGTTAGAAATTACAGAGCTGCTTTTCTATTAACTGTGGATCATTTTCTTACCTAGGATCCAGGATCAGCAAAATGAACCTTAAAGTAACTCCCGATATCACAAGGATATCAGAGGAGGACCAAAATGGACAGTCATGTCCACTTAACAACAGGGATATGTTCTGAGATATGCATCCTTAGGCAATTTATCCTTGTGTGAACATCATAGAATGCACTTACGCAAACCTAAATGGCACAGCCTACCACACTTCTAGGCGATGTGGTACAACCTATTAATATAGGGGAGAAAAAAATAATTCTAGTTTATTGCCTGAGACCCTCTTGAAATAAAGAACAGATTAACAGGAGAAACACAAACAAAATAATATGTACGCATACAGGAATAAACCCAGGAAAACTGAGTAGTAACTCTCTGAAATAGCTGAAACCATCACCTTAAATGTCATCATCAGCTGAAGACAAGAGATATTGGAGGAATCATTTATGGGAGGTAATCAGAAAAAGCACAGTATACAAAGGTAAGTTTATTATGAAGATTTAAGTCATTGTCTTCTGCTTTGACAAGAGTTTCTAGAGATAAGGTCATCCCCCACTTCCTGGTATAGCAAGGGAGACACCTTTACAAATCGATATTTCCTTTACAGATCTAAATGTTTCTTAAAAAGAGTAACTTCTACTTAGTGTTCATAAATTCTTTTATGTCTGCTGTTTATTAAGCAGCCTAAAATAGTCCTTATGCCTAGTAGACATATTTTGAGATGACAAATTCTATTCCCCTACAGCTTCTAGGCTTTATGGCAACTTTCTGCACTTACTAGAAATAGTGTATGGAATTGTAGCACAGTGGTAATGGTATTTGTGTAATATGTTCCACTATGATGTTACCATGTTTAAGACATCAGTAGGCACTAAGGATTTGCAGCTCCATTTTAATCACATGGGATCATCATACTATATGTGGCCCATTGTTTAGCAAAACATTGTTATGCAGCACATGACCATAAATGGATAACAATAACTCTAATGCAAGTAATAGGGTGAATTCCTAAATATATGTCCCAAAAATTGAAGCAAAAGGAGGAGTAATAGTTGAGGATTCTAAGACAAAAGTATCTGGACTCTTCTGCAATCTGTTCTCTGATTCTTCTTGAGTGACCAAGCCATTTTTGCAGTTTAAACTCTGACTTTGTCTACCTGACAAACTGCATTCTTTACATTGTCCATTTCACTATAAATTTGTTTTACTAATTTGCTTTGCAGACTCCAAGGAAAATGGATGCATTGGCCTCTGTCTTTTGATTCCCTCCTCTTTTGCTAACCATGTCTTATGACTCCAACTGTTGGCCAGATCTTGTGACTCTACTTGCTGACCATGAATCAACCAAAATTGCTCATTGTTCTGATCTCACGATTGCAGTTGCTGACTATTTGACTCCACAGGTCCCTGAAAGTCCAACTGCCTCCACCAATTAAAAAATGAGTTATATAAGTTTATGTCTTATATCTCAATCTATCTTAATCCCTTTGATCAGCAACTTCTTAAAATTCTAACCTTTAAAGTCCTTGCACTATTCTTCTCACCTTAGAACATGTCTTTGGTTCAAGCTGAAGGCTATGATCTCTAATTTGTAAATCATATCAGAATAAAACTCTATTTCTTGCCTCAGAAGCATCCTGTGGAAGACCAATTTTATATAGTGTAACTGGGTGTCAACTAGTGAAAATGGTAACTTCTAAAAGGCACATGGACTCCAAAGGCCTTGAGGACGAGCAACTAGGAGACGTGTACAACCCAATATTACACATCCATTTGCCTTCCCACAGTCAGCAAAGACTACTTCTCTTGACTTTATGAGGGCCACATTACTCCAAAAATATAATCAACAAACCATTCATTTTCCATAGCATTTTTTACACAAACTAGCAATATAAGAAGGAAAACAAGAATCATCAATGCTTTTCAGTTACTCCTTGACACCCAAAAGGTGGGACTGAAAGATCATCAGACCAAGAGAGAATAAAAGGCGACACTTGGGATACCCCAGATGAAGAGCTGAGCAGGGGGAAGGATGGGACATTGAGATCAGATGTGATCCCACACATCCCTCAGGCCTCGAGTTGATTTTGTCTCAGTATGGATTATCTTTTGTAAACAATAAAGGCTAACACCATTTTTCTTACACAAATAAAAGATTTATTGGCGTGATATAAGTGGATCATAGAACTAAAATCAGTATAGTTAACTAGGTTTAGAAATTGTTAATAAGAAAGCTATTTCAAACACTACACTGCAAGGATAATTTGGTCAGGAAATTACCATTGCTATTGCTAGATACTTCCCTGGCCACAGACAGATATGAAAAGGAAGTTCCACCTTATCTTCCATCCCTCCCTCCCTTTTCTTGCTTCTCCCTTCCTCCTCCTTCCTCCTTCTCCTCCTCCTACTTCTTCCTTCTCTCTGTCTCTCTGTCTCTCTCTATGGCTCTCTCTCTTGCTCTCTCTCTTTCTCTCTTCCTTTCTTTCCAGTTTCAATCCCTTAAGAAGTACAGTGAAATTACAGATGCCACTTCTGATGCATATACCTTAATTCTTAGTGGCTGCAAGTGCTGAAGAGAAGGAAACACTCTTTCTGTTATGATCCTACAAGTATGTATAAGTGTGATGCAACAACGTCTCACAATAACGTTACAAAACTTGGAAAATAAGTGAAAACACCAAGGCTTGCCCTGGCTTTATCATGTGATGCTGTGATGTAACACGCAGAAACTCAGGAATCTCTGTTTTCCATTCATATGTCTCCACAACCTGTGGTTTGACAAATCTTTGTTTCTCTTTAATCATCGGGATTAGTTATCTTAGAGGGAAATAGAATTGAATGCTTTGCCTGTGACTCACTCTGAAGGATCCCAGAATAGACAGGCCGCACACTTAACTTCCAACAATGGTGTGACCAGTATTGTGATTCATGACAAAAGTATTTTTGTTTGAGATTCTATCATTGATATCAACAGATTCCATAATCACAAGGAAGAATGGTAAAACTTTACTAGTGATTGGTAAAATGTAATTGTAGGAGAAGTCATCCCCACTTCAAATATTTGGGTCTCCCAACCATGAAATCTATACATGAGAAAAATAGTACTTTATTTTTTAGTAGGTCAAAATATACAATATATGAGAAATAGTATTTTTAATCTTACAAATTATAGTCTTCTAATATTTCAAAAAAATATATAGTTATGCTTTTCAGCTGATGTAGCATATAAGACAGGCAATTCATGTGACATCAGCTCTGTATTTCTTACACTGAAAAATTGTTTTCTTAAGAAACAAAGTTGCATGATGTAATAGTTTTCTTTTAATAGAACTACTGGCTATATAAATAAAATTAGTAATAGAAATATGATGGGTAGTGTAGTGTGTTCAACACAGAATATGTCTACTCCTGGTGCCTCCACCATCATAGAAAGAGTCCACAGTAATAATTAGTTTTCCATTTATTTATCTCCCTAAGGTATGATACCTGGAAAGAAAGAAACAAAAACAAACAAAAAATCATAGCAAGTATGTAACTTATTCCCTCGCTCCTTGAGAATATCAACATTTGTCCTGACCTCACCAACTTCTTTGTAAACATGCAAAAATAATTTTATTAGAAGAAAGATAATCAATGCAATTATATAAATGTGTTTAGCAGGTTATATTTCGTCCACCCACACTGCTTCTCTGAAACAAATCCAGCTGTAAAGTCAAAATTATGCATGCAAATGCTCTAGTTTATGTGATTAATAGAGTATATAAATTAAATCCTATACTTAAACAACTTACTTTGCGCTCACATCTACCATATATAATTAGTGTTAGCCTGATTCTGAAACCATAATATGTACCAAAGTTGAGAAAATAATAGTTTGAAAGTTTTGAGCAGTGTGAGTATAAGAAATGTTATTTCTATGCCAGGATTTTGCTCATATTTTTGCTATTATTAATAAATTTGGTGATATGTAAAATCTCTGATATCTGGGACTATGTTTTAATTTTTTTTTTTTTTTTTGAGAGAGAGAGAGAGAGAGAGAGAGATACAGAGACAGAGAGAGAACTGAACTGGGAGTACTCCCCAGTTCAGCACATGGGTCCACACAGGCCGGGGCCGGGACCCGATTCTCAGTCCCTAGCACTGCAAAGTGAGCGCTTAACCCACTGAGCCATCCCGGTTTCCCCTATGTTTTAATTTTTTATCTATGTCAACCAATATCTCAACATAGGGCAGAGGATGAGGTAAAATTTGTTTCCAGCAATGGGAACATATCACCAATGGCATTATCAGATGCTGCTGTATGCATCTTCATTGTTCAACAATAGCACAACCTTCATTTTACCACTACACTCACTTATTCATAAGTCCATTATGTGACACTACTGCATAAATTTTCTGATCCACGATGTTTTATTAATAAATAATTTCCTTACATCTCTTTTTCTAGTTCTTGCATTGAACACAAATTTATACCAAGATGCTGGACCCATGTTTATTATTAGCCCTTGAACTATCAGTGTATCTCTTTCTCAAAGTTAATTATTAATATTTCTCTACTATTTTCAGCCATATCACCAGAGAAGGAAGGTCCTTATTTTAAATGTAGCCTACACCAAGTACAAAGCTTTTCACTCTTTGGTTTCCACTCAAAGTTATCATTATTACTGATCAAAAAAATTGGTAAAAGCAGCATCCTCAAATGTATTACACTTCATGATATTCCATAATCCCTGCAGCTTTATCATGAAACTGTCTAAGACTGGGCTACTAATATCAGCTTTGGAAAAAAGTTATAGCGTAAGTTATCTGAATGTACTAGAAAATGTAAAATGCAAGGTATTAAGACAGAAGAACAACTCATTGTATTAATAATTATGACAAATTAGGCAAAGGGTACATTCTGTCACTGACCCCAGGTTCTCTGTTTTACACACTGATTGGCTCAGTCTGGCCCAGGGTTATCGAAATAAAAACTGACAATTTTAAAACTGTAGAAAATGTTGAATAAAGTTTAGAAAGGTTAAATTAATGTTACTTATACTCTAGTCAACAGTTAACATAAAAATAAATTTACTGAGTAGGTGCAAATAAGTTTGGTGCAAATAACTTTGCTTCGTGTATCTCCTTTGGAGAATAAGGTAGATAATTAGAAGATAGAAAGAAGAAAGCAAGCAGAAATAATAGGACAAAGGAAAAAAGAAACAAGAGTAAGGAAAGAACAAAGAAAGAAGAAAGTCAAAGAAGAATGGAAATAATGAAGAAAACAAAGAAGGATGGAAGAGAGAAAGGAAAGGAGAGAGATGGAGGAAGAAAGAAAAAAAAAGAAGAAAAGAAGAAAGAAAATAAAGGGAAAAAAGTAAGAAAGAAAAAAAAGAAGATACAAAGAAGGAAGAAAGAAAGAAAAAAAGCAAGGAAGGGAGTGAGAAAAAGAAATTAATAAATACATTCTTTCTCCATTAAATTGACTCTAGTATGAAATAAGATGTCAGGATGAATACGGCTAAGCTTGGGCCATTAAAACTTCATGGTTGGGGAAGCTGGGATGGCTCAGTGGGTTAAGCGCTCACTTTACAGCCCTGGATAGAATCCCGGCCCTGGCCCATGCAGAGTCATATGCTGAGCTGGGTGTGCCCCCAGTTCATTTCTTGCCGGGGCCTATGTGGGAGGCTCCCGGCTCAGTTCCTGCCCTGCTCAGCCCCGTGCCCACCTGTGGGGTGAAACTGTATGGAAAACTAATGCTGTCAACTATGGAGACTGCTCTGGGCCCTCCCCCTTCTCTCTGTCTCTCTCTCAAAAAACAATAAAAATAAATCTTAAAAAAAAACAACTTCATGATTATTTATCACTATGCGATAAACTAACAGTAGTTTAAATAATAAACATTTTGTTGTGTCTTATGACTCATTGGGGGATAGGGGCAAGGTATTTACTCACCAGAAAATAACATAATTATGGGTTTAAGATTTTGTTTTTCAACCTCACACATCACAATATGTAGACTTTCACTGTATGAAGAATGGCTTTGTGACCAGTGGGACAGACAATTGTTTTATTTCTATTGACCACTGTTCCATTTATATTGCTGTAAATTAATTCCTTAAGAGAGCAGGATTGTGTGAGATATGATTACTGTGAAAAAAGCATTCAGTTAGATTACAGTTGGTTGCTTTGAAGGGAGCATTTTGGACCGAGAAAAAAATATTGTCAAGATAATTGTATATACCGTACTACTGTCTATTGTGCAATCACTGCTCCTTTCAGAATGAAAGGAATTCAAATTAGCCTGTTTAGAGGTGTCGTGGTTATATCTCTGGGACATAAAGTTATATGAGAGGTAACATAGTCCATAGAGTGTCTCCTTGAATTAGAGATTTCTCTTTCTTCAAGATAGTTTACTTAACATCTCGTACAAAATTCCATAATAAATAAACTAATGTATGATATTAGTGATATCCTGCAGGGGTGGCGAACCTTTTGGCCATTGAGTGCCAAAGTTTATGAAATAAGAGTATAATCGCTCGACTCGCGTGCCAACCCATCGAGTGAGATAGAGGTATCGATTATTTTTATGTCTATAAGAGGCATAGGATGTTTTTATAACAATAAAACAATAATTCCGCATGCCAAAATAATTGCTCCGTGTGCCACTTTGGGCACGCATGCCATAGGTTCGCCACCCCCGATCTAGGGTGATATAATATAACTAACACTAAATAATTTTACATATAAAAGTGACTATAGTAGCTATCTATGTATATTATCTTTCTCTTTTAGGTATATATTTATAAACTTAACCACAGTTTTTTCCTCTTACTTTTTGCTTTCTATTTAATGACAATCTGTTATTTCTAGTAGTAATTACATTATAATTTTATTTGCATATTATAAAATAATAATGTAGGATACATAGAATACTGAATATCACTTAAATATGGGGAAATGTCTGAAAAGATGGTAGGTTTCTCCTATGGATAAAAGGCTGGGTATGTTTTCATAATGATATAATTATGTGTATTAAGCAGAATTAATTTTAATTGCTACAGTTTCTCTTTTGAAGTTTAAGTAGAAGGATTCTGAGCATCTACAGAGATAGAACGTGACAATTATTGTAATATTCTATGCCACGCTCCTTTTTAAATAACTTTTTGTATCACAGAGGCTTAGAAGTTTAAAAATTGCATTTCCTGAACACTTTTGTAGTTAAGTTCTGAATGCTAATTGTGCTTTTACTGATCAAATGCACTTACAATAGGAGATGCATAAAACAGGTTATTTCTCTACTTCTTTTTGCAAGTTTTCTGCTTGTTAGACAAAGTTTGAAAAAACTCTTTATTCTGCATGACTTACTACGTCCATTATTCATCTTCTCTTTCAATCATAGTGGTGGCAGAGGGGTTGACCTCTTGATTTTATTTTTTGATCCTCACGTAACTGCTATGGTTAAATCTTAAATCAATAGTTCTTATATTGGTCCCATAAACTGTACTTTCTTTGACAGATAATTATTTTTTTGTGATTCATTCATGGAATCTCTGCCTAGAGCCTCTATCCCTTTATTTTAATTATTTTCTTTTTCTATTTTTTTTTAAGATTTATTTATTGTTTTTGACAGAGAGAGAGAGAGATACAGAGTCAGAGACAGAGAGAAGGGAGAGAGCCAGAACAGTCTCCATAGTTGCACATCATCAGTTTTTCCACATAGTTTCATTCCACAGGTGGGCTTGAGGCTGCACAGGGCAGGAACTGGGCCTGGGTCTTGCCCTGGTGAGAACTAAACTGGGGGCACTCCCCAGTTCAGCATATGGGTCCACATGGGGCCGGGGCCAGGATTCAATCCTCGGTCCCCGGGGCTGCAAAGTGAGCGCCTAACCCACTGAGCCATCCCGGCTTCCCATTATTTATTTTTTATTGTTTTTGGTAGAGAGAGAGGAAGACAAAGAGAGGCAGAAAGAAGGGAGAGATCCCAGAGCCATCTTCATAATTGTACATTAGTTTTTCAATATAGTTTCATTCCACAGTGGGGACAGGACCAAGCAGGGCAGAAACCAGGCTGGGGGCCTCCCACATGGCAAGTTTGCCCCAGAGAGAGCCAAACTGGGGGCACACTCCAGCTTAGCTATGTGTCCACATGTGCCGGGAGTGGAATATTGTCTTTGGATCCCGGGGCTGAAAGATGAGCACTCAACTCACTGAGCCATCCCAGCATTCACTATCCCTTTTTTAAGATTTATTTTTATTGTTTAGTTGACAGAGAGAGAGAGAGAGAGACAGACAGACAGACAGAGAGAGACAGAAAGAAGGGGAAGGGCCCAGAGCAGTCTCCACAGTTGTATGTCATCAACCCTCCATAGTTTCACTCCACAGGTGGGTGCAGGGCCACGCCGGACAGTAACAGGGCTGGGGGCCTCTCACATGGGTCCCAGCAAGAACCAAACTGGGGACACACCCAGTTCAGCATATGTGTTTGCACAGGCCAGGGCCAGGATTCTATCCTCGGACCCCAGGGCTGCAAAGTGAGCACTCAACCGGCTGAGCCATCCCAGCCCCATGCCTTTTAACAGTAGTGTCAATACACACTATTTTCCAGCAAAATGGATTCTAATTTAAATACATTTCATTTATTATTCTGAATCCAGAACTGAGAATGTACTGTATTTTCCGGCATATAAGACGACCGGGCGTATAAGACGACCCCCTAATTTTACAGTTAAAACATAGGTTTAGGCCTATATTCGCTGTATAAGACGACAGCCTCGGAAGTGGGGGGTAGTCTTATACAGCGAATATAGGCCTAAACCTATGTTTTAACTGTAAAATTAGGGGGTCGTCTTATACGCCTGGTCGTCTTATATGCCGGAAAATACGGTAGAATCCAAGGTGAGATAAAACAGACAGCATTCACTTATCAGTGACAGAAGGCCAAGAACCATAGGTATTTGTTAATCTGTGGCAAAATATTTCATGAAAAGGTATTCAGTGTTTATTCTCAATAGCTGCCCAGGTTACTAAGAGGCAGAGTATTACTGCAATCCTTTTTTGAAGTATAAACCTCAAAATGTAACTGTGTGTTGGTTGATGCTCTTGCCTTTTCCCAGATTACTACAAGAGTGTGATTAACTGAGGGTCATTATAACAGGTGGCTGTGAAGAAACAGCCTTCACAGAAGAGTAGACCGTAAGCATTTACCAAGAACCCCTAGATCAGCTAGCCAGACAACAGGAGGCAGCCCAAAACCAAATATCAAATATCAGATATCACTTACTGACCAACCCCTGTAATTTTAGATGCCCTCAAGTTTGCCGTGATTGGGAGTGAAGAAAGGGCTCAGCACAAAGGCACTGATAATAGACAAAGCAGGAGTCTGTGTTTTCTCCAAAGTGTTTTGTGTTTGCTTGCCTACAGAACTGACTGAAAGAAAATACCATGCTGGAAGCCGAATCAGTTTCCAAAACTGATTGCCAAAGAAACCACAATTCTGGCCTGAAAGACACAGTAGTTGTTTGAATCCTATAGAAAACCTTGGGCTTCAAACCTGCACCAGACAAAAGCTGGCTGTGACAGCCGTATGGTCTCATACTTCTCCTGTGCCCACTGAAAAGATTGAGTGAGGAGCTATTTCCCCAAGAGCAAAACCATGGTTCACAGACCACACTGCAATAGGATCAACCCAGAGAGTCAAGCCAGTGTCTCAACAAGTAACTTGTTCCGATGCCAAGGCAGGCACATTAGACCACAAACTACATGTAAATGTACACACAGCACTAAGGACATATCTTAGATCTGGATATAGTTGTGACCACAATGAGACTTGAGTTGCCTCATTTTTGAGAGGGTTGAGTCTGTGCTGTCGGTAACAACGAAAGTACTCATAGATATTTGAGTGGCAAAGGCAGAGGGTGATGAAGGGCATGCTCTATGCAATGTCCTGTATTTCGGTGGTGGTGGTGGTGGGGGGGGGGGGTTGTTGTTGTTATTGTTGTTTCGAAAAGTATCCTCTAGTTTTAGGTAGTCATATGGTGACTAAGTGAGGTCATGCGTGATTTATCTTATTGAAGCTAGAGGAGTCAATGCAGTAAGTTCTTGACAGTATAGATATAAGCAAAAATGATAGTTTTTCTTTAAACGTTATTGTAAGAATTTAAGTGACAGAGATATCATTACACATTCATCCTTGTTATTCATCAATGCTATACCATTTAAATGTGTGTGAGACAGCAGTGATAGACAGGAAGAAGAGGGGAGACTTAATGAAGAAGACAATGTGGAGATTGTTTTTGTCAACAATAAGAGAATTTTGAAGAGAAAGAACAGTTTAAAGAGCACTCAGGAGGATGCATTAGACCATAAAATCTGCAGAGCTGCCCATTAAAATAAAGATCTTCACTTTGAAACCAAAGCATCTACCTTATATTCAGGTTTCATTTACATACATAAAATCTAGTGAATTAGTTATATCTATCCAGAGAACTGACATATTCCAATCTTTGTTTCCAATAGATGGAAGGGTGGAGAACTTTTTATAGCATTAGTATGTTTGTCACATAAAGTACACTCTTTTGAAGTTGGAGGCTTTTTGAAGAGACAGATATGTTTTTACATTTTTTTAAATCTTATCTTTGCAAAAATAAGAAAGGAGAGCAATTTTTAATATCTTTTAAAAGGTTTTTTGAATTTGGAATAAATGCAATGAAGTATTGCCATTGCTTTAATGAAGGATAGGAACAAAAGAAGAGGCATACTTAGCAATTTCTCATAATAGTGTCAAATCTAAATCTTGTATAAAAGTGACTTATATTTATGGTAGAAACTGTAAACTATTGACTGTTCTATGTATATGTATAAGCTGTGAAAATAATTTGTAGTAAAAGCCACAGTGTTAATAAATTTTCATATCTTAAAAGACAGTGCTGGTGAATTTGTGAACCCCTTTTAAAAATGTTAACCTGGGGAAGCCGGGATGGCTCAGTGGGTTAAGTGCTCACTTTGCAGCGCCGGGGACTGAGGATCGAATCCCAGCCCCGGCCCCTGCGGAACCATATGCTGAACTGGGAGCTCCCCCAGTTCAGTTCTCTCTCTGTCTCTGTATCTCTCTCTCTCTGTCTCTGTCAAAATAAATAAATAAATAAAAATATATTAAAAAAAAATTGTCCTGAAAAAATATCTGAATAAAAAAAAAAAAAAAATGTTAACCTACTGACAGTTTTATATTCTCTTTGTTTGTTTTCTCTTTTCTCCTCTGTTTCCAACCTCAGTATTTTTACTGTTTTGTTTCTTTACAACTCAACCTTTATTTTTAAGATCGTCTAATGAATGCATAAGACCATAACTATAATAAATAATAAATAACTATAATACAGTTAAACGGAGGAGGTACAATTTCTAAAATTAGGCTAGTGAGCATGGCAATTGTACCAAATCAAACGTCCCTATAATATTTCAATAATGCAAACATTTCCCAACTAGAATATTTATTTGAATATACTCTGAAAGGCATTGAATAATATATATTTTATATTCTGTAAAAAACTATGAATTTACAGTTTATTCACATCATGAAGAAATACACTCCATGTGTACACATGTTTATCTACTAAGTATGTGCACAGAGACCTGTCATTAAAAACAAATTTGCTAAAACACTAGTGAATGCTAGGGAATAGCAAAAAACGTATGCAATCTTTATATATTCTCAAAATAATGTAAGTGAATGTTAAAAAAAAAAAGTAAACTGCTCAATACTAAAATGAAAACAAGGTAATGAAGTCCTCTGACTCCCAACTCACTTTCTAAAGGAAAACAGTTTTATGTTGGAGTATTCACTTCAAGTGTTTACCCCACACATATACCTGATATGCATTTATACCTATTTCTTCATAAATATGACTTTTATTATCTGTTGTCTTTTTCTCTTTGAGAAATTAAAGCTTAACTCACACTCATCTTACTATTATACACCTTATTCATGTTAAATTTAATTAATTAGCAGCTAATTGAATTCACTTGATTAATTTACATTATCACATTTTTAGATTGCCTCATTTTAAATGTTGACTGAAACTCTGCAAAAAAAAATATATACACACACACATATATGCATATATACACACACATATAAATACATTTATTTTTTTAAAGTTACATAACTTTTTGTCTCTTGATTTTCTATAATAATCCGTCAAGTCAAGACAGAGGCCCATGTTAGAGGCAGTTGTGTGGACTATGGGAAAGAATGCACAGAAATTGATTAGAACCATCTTTGACACTTAATAATCACCTAATGAAGTTATTTAACATTTTATTCATTATTATCATGAAACCTATAGAAACATAAAAATAGCTCTGATAATTTATTCACTTTTTGTAACATCTGCATTAGAGAATTTAATGATGGGCCACTGTTATCTTCTCTCCTTTTCCACCTACTCTCTCTCAGACAATATGGTTTTCAATTCCATTAGAGTATATAATAATTTTTTCAACTATAAAAGCATAATCATTTAATATTTATTTCTGTAGCATAATCAGATTCCTCATATTTTGCAGACTAAATTAACTCAAAATTGAGAATCTTTGTAAATATTATGTTTACAGCATTATTGCTGTTGTAACATAACTGAATGCATACCCTCAATTGAGGGGAGAAACCTATTTTATTTTGTCGTAGATACACTGCCTTCAACCCTGCATAGCTCAAGAGAAAACATAAAATGTTAATTTTAAGTAAATTACTTTTTAATTCTCCATTTATTATTCAAAATTATGTCCAATTTTACTTCATGAATGAGTCATACTCTCTTTGATATTACTTGACATTACTTGCTATTACTACCAATTGGTATTACTAATACTTGATATTACTCACTTGATATTACTAATATTCTTTCTTTTTTTTCTTACACAATAACAAATGTGTTTATTCTATCCACATTATTATTCCACCATATTATCCTATAATTTCCAGACACTTGTACCCTCCTGCTTTACTCTGTTTCAGCCACTGGATTTCACAGATTTTTCACAGATTTCATTATAGCTAAATCCTCAGAATTTACTTCATTGCACTTCAACTACCAGTTAGTACTTTATTTCTATGTGGATTATATCACTTAAGTTTCTTGTTTTTTTTTCTTTTTTCATCTGATTTTTTATTTGCCTTCACATGTAGATGTTCAACTAAAAGTTCCAAGTCATTTTCTCTTCGAAAGTTGAAGGGATTTCTCTAACATTGTGTAAGAAAATTGTAGACTATCTGATTTTCATTTTCTGGTGATTACATCCATTCTTCTTCAAATGTTATTCTTATAATTTTGAAATTTTATGAGACTATGCTTTTCTGTGGGCCTTTTATATACAAGTAGTTTGACATTCAATGGGCTATTTTTATTGAACACTTAACTTTAATCTGAAGTGCCAACTACTTTACAAATTCTAAAATGCTTTCTTTGCATTTTTGTTAATTATTTTTTCTGAAACTGTTGTTCAGATTAACCTCTATGACATTAATTTTTAATATTTTTTGAAGCATAATCTACATAAAGTCTACATAACAAATTGTACACTTGCTAAGAAAGTCTGTTTGTGTGGGTGTGTCAACATCACAATAATCAAAATAATAAGCATATTTTTACCCACAAAAGTTCTGCTTTATTTCACTATAAATTACCTTGTATTTTTATATTTTTATTAAATTAGAATTATACCATAGGCATTCTTTTGTCTGGCCTCTTTCCTCAGCATAATTATTTTCAGCATACATTCAACATAAAATTTTCATGTTGTTTTGTTTATCAGTAGTCATTGTTTTTCTGCTAAATAGCATCCCAGTGGATAGATATTCCACAAATTGTTTATACAAATAACTGTCAATGGCCATTTGAGTTGTTTCCAGTTTTGATCACTGCAAATAAATCTTCTCTGAATACTCATACACATGTTTTTTAAAATTATACATTTTTTATACCTTTTATTTATTTATTTATTTATTTTTGACAGAGAGAGAGAGAGAGAGAGAGAGAGAGAGAGAGAAAGAGAGAGAGAGAGAGAGAGAGAGAGAGAGAGAGAGAGAGATACAGAGACAGAGGCAGAGAGAGAACTAAACTGGGGGAGCTCCCCAGTTCAGCATATGGGTCTGCACGGGCCAGGGCCGGGATTTGATCCCTGGTCCCCGGTGCAGCAAAGTGAGCGCTTAACCCACTGAGCCATCCCAGCTTCCCCTCATGCACATGTTTTTGTATGAACATATGATTTATTTTCTCTTGAGTAAATAACTATTATATATATAACAATTTAATGATATAAAACTGACAATTCTCTTGTCATTGTTTTTTCTTTTTCCTTCCCTCCCTCCCTTTCTTTCTTCCTCCTTCCATCACTCTCCTCCACATTTCTTTGAGTGACTATGACCTCAGCTTAACCTTCTAGCCCTACTACTTATATCCTATTTTTAGCTTAGTAAACAAAGTTTTCATTATAAATAATGCTTTGTTCTCTGATGGTGTGTTGTTTTGTAGTATTTAGTTCTTTTATGAATTTGTGTGTGTGTTTGTGTGTATTTGTGTGTGTTTTGGAAGGATACAATAACTTTTTAAATTCTAATTTCTGCATTTATCATTTATAAATATTATTCTACTTTCTTTTTTGCTCATTATCAAATGTTTACTTTATATAAGTTTATTTTGGTCATTTTCATTTGATTTATAAATGTTATTGTAGGCTCACACTCAACAATACAGGATTATGTCAATGAAAATAAGATAAAGCAATACGTATATAGTACATTTCCTCCTTCCTGGGCTATTATAACGATAAGGTGTCTCAATAAGTGATAGTTAAAATCATACAGATTAAAGTAGAAACGATGTTCAAGGTTGACTGAGAGTTAGGAGAAAGGTATTTGCTATCTGGAGAAATATAGTTGAATTTTATGTAAACTAGTATAACATAAAAACTATTAAATAACAAAGAAAAATAGCATCTATTTCCAAATTCTGTTGAACATAATATTTAAAAGTGTTTCTATGATCCCAATGGTCTCAATAACTTTAAAGTCCTAGCTGACATAAATTTATTAATTGATAGAAATTAATTAACTAAAAAAAAGGAGAAAATATATTTTTGGTAATACCGCATACTAAAAATATTCCTATAGTGCTATGCTGCTGAGGTTAACATGTATCATGTGACATTAACACAATGGTCTTAGTTATTCAGAAAGTTTACTTGTGGATCTTTTCAAAAAAGGAATACCATTCAACTTTACAATACAAAACGGCAAGAAAAGAAATTATGTGTCTTTATATTTTAAAAAGTTCCACAGCTGAATTTTTGTTGCCTAGTTGAAGATTAAAAAAAAAAGAAAGAAAAAAAAGAAGTCAAGAAAAAATATCTTCTATTAAAATGCAAATATTACACGTAAATATTACTGTAGAACCAACTACCTGAAATTTAGTAGCATAGTAAAAACAACTACTTTATTGTGCTCCCAGATTTTGTGATGCGTTCGGGGATGTCTTTTATTTGCTCTGTGATATCTGGGGCTGGGGCTGATAAGGCTTGAGTGACTGGAGTTGCTTTGAGTAGCTAGGGGATAAAGTGTCTAGAGACGTCTTTACTCATGTATATAGTACCATACCTGGGCTGTCATGACTCAAAAGCTGGGATCAAATCGTACTCTTACGTGGAATTCTATATGTACATTTCATATCCGGCTTGTGCTTCTCACAAGATGGCCTTTGGATTCCAAAGGAAGCCTCCCAAGATACAGCAACTAAAGAGTAAGTACGGTAGTCTAATAATACAACACATGATCTTTTCTGACTTAGGGTGATAATTTATATATCAAGTCTACTGCCACATTCTCTTGGTTACAAGTGAGTTACCAAGGCCCACTGATACTTACAAGAATTAAGAGAATTAGATTTCACCTCTTAGTGGGAGAATGACAAGACCACATAGCAAAACCACCTTTAGGATCAGAGATGCTGTTGTGTTCATCTTTAAAAAATAAAATCTCTCACCATGTTACAGAAAGTTTTGGTTATTTCTGCCCATAGCAAGTGATTATAACAGAAAATGTAACTTAAAATTAGAATTGTATGTGTAATATAAAATAAAAACACTTTGCCTGTAAGTTGTTACAGGTAAGCGAAAACTTTCATTACTCTAATTCATGGATGGATCTTGAGGGCAATATGGTAAGTAAAACAAGCTAGAGAGAAAGACAAACTCATAGAAATAGAGAAAAGATTGGTGGGTTTTAAAAGCATGGTTGGTGGGAGGTAGCATGAGAGTAGGAGAAATGGGTGAGGGTGAAGGTGGTGAGAAGGTACAAACATTCACTTACAAAATAAATAAGTTCTGAGGATATATGGGGTCTGACAATTAAGTTCAAGAACTTGCCACCATGTGCTTACATTAATAGCACTGTATAAACTACTCAGTAAGGTTTCATAACCTTGGTATATCTGTGTCTCCCTGTGTTCGTGTCCAAGCATGGCCATGTCTTGCTGAGTGGCATTCATTATTCTTGCTGCCTGTTATTTGTGATGTCACAAGAATGTCAGATCTTGAATTAGAGCAGCAACCAAACATTAAATTTCTCATGAAACTTGGAAAGAGTGGAAGTGAAATCAGGGACATGTTATTCAAAGTGGATGGGAATAATGCCAAGAAGAAAATGGCAGTGTACAAATGGATGAAACATTTTTCTGAGGGGAGAGAAAGCATCACTGATGAAGAGAGGTCCGGGTGGCCAGTAACAAGCAGAACTAATGAAAACATTGCAAAAATTCATTAGATGGTGTATCAAAATCATCGGCTGATTATGAGAAATATACCAGACAAAGTAAATATTGATAGAGAAACAGTTAGGAAAATCTTAACTTAAAATCTTGGCATGGGAAAGGTGCTTGCAAACATGGTCCTGAAGGAACTCATTGGTGAAAAAAAGCAAAGGAGAGTTAATGTTTGCCAAGACCTTTTGTAGAGGCAAGACAATGTTTTGGGCTGTGCTATCACTGATGATAAAACATGGGTGTACCAATACAACACTGAAACAATGCATCAAAGTGCACAGTGGAAGTGACCCAATTCTCCGTGGCCAAAACTGTTTCATCAGTCCCAACCCAGAGTCAAAACAATATTGCTAACTTATTTTGATGTCAGAGCAATTGTTCATTATGAATTTGTACCAATTGGACAGTCTACCAAGTTGACTATTCGGAAGTGCTAAAAAGGTTGCATAAAAAAGTAAGAGAAAAAATGACCTGAACTTTTCACCAACAACTCATGGTTCTTACATCACGACAATGTACCAGCTCACATGGCACTGTCTGTGAGGGAGTTTTTAGCCAGTGAAGAAATACCTGTATTGGAATACTCTCCCTATTCTCCTAATCTGGCCCTGAATGATTTTTTTCCCCAAAGATAAAGGAAATATTGAAAGAAAGACGTTTTGGTGGCATTCAGGACACCAAGGGTCATATAACAATGGCTCTGTTGGCCATTCCAGAAAGAATTCCAAAATTGCTTTGAAAGGTGGACCAGGCACTGGTGATACTGCATAGCTTCCCGGGGGGAGTGCTGTAGTGAGATTCAGCAATGAGATATATAGCACTTATTCTAGGATGAGCTGGCAAAGTTTTTGTCAGACATCATAATGTACTACTGCATGGTGACTAGAATAATGTATTGTATATTTGAAAATTGTAAAAAGAGAGTAGACCTTAAGAGTTTTAGCACAAAATAAATTTGTAACTATGCAAAGTACTGGATGTTAACTACAGTTATTGTAGTAATGATTCAGTGATTAAGTTAACTAAGCTTATGTGGTAAATATTTTGCAATACAGTATATACATATATAAAGCAATTATGTTGGGGAAGCCGGGATGGCTCACTGGGTTAAGTTCCCGGCCCAGTTCCTGCCCTGTGCAGCCCCGCACCCACCTGTGGAATGAAACTATGTGGAAAAACCGATGATGTGCAACTATGAAGACTGTTCTGGGCCCTTCCTCTTCTCTCTGTCTCTGTCTCTGTATCTCTCTCTCTCTGTCAAACACAATAAGGGAAAGCCGGGATGGCTCAGCGGGCTAAGCGCTCACTTTGAAGCCCCGAGGATTGAGGATCAAATCCCGGCTCCAGCCCAGGCGGACCCACATGCTGAACTAGGGTGTGCCTCCAGTTCAGTTCCAAAAGAAACAGTAACAAAAACAATAAAAATAAATCTTTAAAATAATTATGTTGTATATATAATGAAACTAATATACGTTATTGTCACTTATGTCTCCATATGACCAGGATAAAATTCAAAATAACAAAATGAAAGTAACACATATCATAAACATTTGGAATAATTCAGATTTGCTTTCAATAAAAGTAGTAGTTATATAATAAATTGTTTTAATTAATAACAATAATGAAAGAATATAAACCAAATATTATAGAATAAACACAAAATTTAATTAACTAGAAAATTGTTACCATGATAAATAGATTTGAGTTATTGGCTTGAAATAATAAAATAGGTAAAAATTTAATGAAGAAAACGTTCCTGAATAACCAAAACTTACAATGTTGAGATATGTAATTACATTTATAAAATTAATTTAATACCTTAGAGATAATTTTCACAAATTTATCTCAGTTTGAATATTTTATTCTAATCAATTATCTTAATTATGTAAGAAAATATAAACATAAAAATAACTCAAGGAAAACTGTAACTATCTAGAGACTAATGATTATAATCATTAAGAAAGTTTCCATTGATAGGCAGTACTTGTGCAATATTAACTTTTTCAAAGTAACAAGGAGAAAGTTGCCAATGGCATTTACAAAGTTACCATTATCTGAAACAATAACAAAACAGAAATAGTGCAGAGTGGTATTACACATATTAATTTCTCTTAATATTGATACAAAATTCTAAGCATGGTATTACTTCATTGAGTCTTTTGGTATGCTAGAAGAGTGACAGATATGCCATTAAGAAGAGGGTTCAATTATGGACTATATGTGTTCATTTCATTAGCTCATTAAGAAAGAGAATGTTATATTTTGATATGGGCTAAAAATTCATTTAGATTCTCCTTTTACAAATGTTACTACCTCTCACTCTCTTTTATTTATTTATTTATCTTTATTTCTTCCACTATTTTCTAACAGTATTCATAATATCATTAAACATCCACTACTTTCAACTTTTTAACATTGTTGTTGGAAAACTACAGATATATATTTCATAATAATTGTATTAAACATACTCATATATCTTAATAAAGTATTATCATTTCTAATCTGAGACAATCAACTGAAAAGTGAGTAGAAACAATAATACTTTATTAAGATATATATTTAATACAATTAAAATAAAAATGCATCTGTCTAACTATTTTTGATTTTTTTATTTTTAGTAATGTAACAGACCAAATATTCAGAAAACCACCTAAT
>PVKE010008496.1:0-47532 GCA_004027555.1 Craseonycteris thonglongyai | reverse complement strand
TATATTTTAAGTAGAGATCTATTAATTTAGTTTATATATTATTGTACCAAACTATTTCAGCTTTAATTTTAATAAATAATTATATGAATGATTTTTATTTTAAATATATATATATATTTTTTTTTGACAGAGAGAGAGATACAGAGACAGAGACAGAGAGAGAACTGAACTGGGGGAGCTCCCAGTTCAGCATATGGTTCCGCACGGGCCGGGGCTGGGATTCGATCCCTGGTCCCTGGCGCTGCAAAGTGAGCGCTTAACCCACTGAGCCATTCCAGCTTCCCCATGATTTTTATTTTAAACAAACATATGAGCCTCATACTTCAGGCATCATTTGATGAAAAATGTGTTCCTCTGCTATATTTTGTAATAAAAATCTTAAAAAAAATGTGCTTCTCTGTTTGTACCATTCCTTTAAGGGACCAAAAGAGAGGGCCTTTGCAGTCCTCGGAGGGTGTTTCTCTGGGCATTTGATTTACTTATAGTGACTCCACAGCATTGGTGTAGAGTGGTCAATAACAGAAACTTTTAGATCCTCTTCATCTATTAGAATTTTTACTTTCCTTTGTTGTCCATTTTTGCTAACGGAGTATTAAAACAATGGACAACTTAGTGCTCCTTATTGAGATGCCGTCACTCCAGTGTTACAAGAATAAAATACAGGGGATGCTGGGATAGCTCAGCAGTTAAGTGCTTGGCTCAGAATCACAAAGTCTGGGGTTCGATTCCTGGCCCCAGCCCATGCAAACCCATATGCTGAACTGCGGTGCAACTGGTAACTGGGGGGATGGCTTAGTGGTGAAGGTTCTCGCCTCCCATGTGGGAGGCCCCCAGTTTGGATCCCACCCCTCACAGCAGCACATTCATCTGTGTAGAATGAAACCATTTAACAACTAATGATGTACAACTAAGAGGACTACTCTGGGCCCTCCCTGCTTTTCTCTCTCTTTCATACACCTTCTCTCGAACAATAAAAAATTTTAAAATTAAAAAAAAGAAAAAATTGCACTCTTTAAAAATATAACAAAAAGGGGAAGCCAAGATGGCTTAGAGGGTTAAGGGCTTGCTTTGCAGCCCCAGGGACTGAGGATTGAATCTTGGCCCCGGCCCATGCAGACCCATATGCTGAACTGGGGCATGTCTCCCATGTGGGAGGCCCCCGGACTGGTTCCTGCCCTGCAAGGCCCTGGCCCACCTGTGTGGAATGAAACCATGTGGAAAACTGATGAGGTACAACTATGGAGACTGCTCTGGGCCCTCCTCCTTCTCTCTGTCTCTCTCTGTTTCTGTCTCTGTCAAAAACAATTAAAAAAAAAAACTTTAAAAATAAAACAAAAAAGCAAATATCAACATGCTATGGCCTAAGTTTCCATCCAAAATGATCCTACTGTCACACAACCCCACACAGTCACACACATCTGAAGAACGTTTTCATATTAACACACAGATTTCTTCATAAACCAAATACTTCCCTTCATGGCCAAGTCTCCAAAGGTTTGATTCTAAAACCATCCTTTGCCCACTTCCCCAAGATGCTGATTACATATCAAATAAATTAATTTTGATGTCTCTATAAAGGCAGTTAATTTATACAAATACCATTGTTCCTTGATTCTGAGGCTACAGAGATTAATCTTGACATCACAACCACCTTCCCTGTTCGTGTTCTAAAACCTACCACACATGCTTTCCCCTCATGGTTGTGTCCTATACCGATATACACTGCTAATCTCTTGGCCATCTTCAGAGAAAGTCACTTGTAAATTACTTCCCACGGTTAAGAAGATAATTGCACTATCTGATTCTACAAAAAAAGGAATGCTTTTCATTATAGCCACTCTAACACCCAGCAGTGCCACTTGCATATTAGAACTATGGTATATTCCACATTCATCCATGACTTCACATTCTGGTGAGTTCCACTTTGTTCTGGCCAGTTTCGTTACAGCTTCTTCCAAAAGTGGTACATGAGGTCAACACATGTGTACACATACTTGATATAAAAGCTCACATTGTTTTATCATGACTGGTATGTCACAGCTGAAGCATAAGTGACTGCAAATGCTTCATGTGCTTCATTGATTAAAGGATAAAGGGGGAGCCAGGGAAGAGAGCCCTTTGAGATTTCTGACTTAGAAACTCAACCCTCTGGGTACAGGGCTTGGTTTCATTTATATCTGAAATCTGACCAGTGCCTCTCTTAGCTACTTCTTATTCAGAACTATTTTTAGGGTGTCCCACACATTCCAAACCACATATTCTATACATTCTCTCTCCTAACAAATGGGAATCTCTCTGTAGACTTTTTGGGAGCTATAGGAACAAAGTCAGGGAAGAATTTGGTGTACTGTGCGAGAATCTTTCTAATATCTACTGAGATGAACAGGCAGCAGGAATACTGTCCTTCTGAAATCTATTTATTTAACCTGGCCAAAATATCCAAATCCTCCAAAATAAGAACTTATCTTTCCCTCCCCACCCCCCACCCCCCAATAGATGAAAATCTGTAAGGCAAAAATCATAGAAGGCATTTAATAAATGCAACTTGAAAAATATCCTTTAATAAATCTTCAGCTGAAATTCAGAAAGTTGTTTCTTCTTTTAAGCAGCTGATACTATGTGTGTTATCAGGCCCCACCAACTACTCTAAGGAATGGAGGGCAAAGAGCTGAAGGAAGCTCACACACGTATGGTTGGTTGTAGCTATTTGTACAGATAATTAGTGTTAATTCCAAGGCATATAAGAGGGAGTAAAGAAAACTGTTAGCAGTACATTCAGCTACAGTCATGTCCTCATTCTCAATGAAAGCGTCATGTTTGCCTCTCCCCCAATTACTGTGGTATCTTCAACAGGAGCAGCTCCTCAGTCGGGCTACCCTAACTGATGGGATCTTCATGTGCTGTTTCCGTCATAGTCTCACTAGGAAAGCAGTTGTGAGCAATGAATTCGTGGATGCGTTCATGAAAAGGTTTTTAGGAGTTCTGCTCCCTAGAGCTGTCCATTGTACCATTCTTTAACTCAATGTATATTCAAAGATCAAACTAAGCTGTCAGGGTGACATCCACCCAAAGGACAGCGCAGATTCCCAGAGACCCATATTCGACAAGGGTTTACATTTGGCTTCTCAAAGTAAAGGAAGAGCTATGGAGCTATTGAAGTGGTCCTAAAATGTGTATTATCTTTTCAGAATATTTTTAAATATAATGTGTTTGCATATATGATTAAGTTTTCTTTTCTGTGTATAATGCTTTAGTGAATAAAGTCACAACAAAGGATGTTTAACTCCTGATTCCCCTCTAGCCTTCTAGGAATGATGTTCTTTAGACTTTCCTTTCACTATGAGGTGTTTTTTGTTGTTTCATTTTCTCATTAAAATATATAAAATTAAAGGAAGCCAAACAGATATTTATAAGAAAAAAACATACCATGGCAAGATGTCTGGCCATCCAATTAGTCCACATGAGTGATCCATGTTTAGATACATCCCACAGGAGACTGAGCTCTTGTTGGAGGTACAGGCATGGGGGTTGAGGGTGGGGATCAGCACGGCCCAATCCCTGCCATACAAAGCAGTGCTCTTCGAGGGCAGATGGGGAGAGGGCTGACCATGCCTGAGAAGACTGTGTAGACCCAGTGCTACCAACAAGCTCCTGGGGAGCTGACTGACCAGCCGCTTCACTTTCAGGCCTCACTTTTCTCATTCGCAGAATGAGGAACTCAGGCTGAATATCTATCTGACCTTCTACTGTGAGCTGTGTTGTTCAGTGATCCTAAGCTGCCACATGGCACCAACTAACTCTTATGGAGTTCCTAGAACTTTCAGCTTGATTCAACAAGTATTTTCTCTCTCTCCAAAACGGTTGCCAGTTTCTGGAGCTATGCAATGTATGCATGTTTGTGGCAAGTGACAGAAAGACTTAGCAAGGCCCTAGCATTCAACACCACTTTATCAGAGTTTAACTTAACAGGTTTTGTATGGCATGCCTTGAATGACCGAGCACCTAGGGAGGGAGCTACCATTCGCCTCCAATAGTATATCAAAGAGCAGACGGCTGCCATGGTCAGCCAGAGCTGTGCTTCTGTTCTGGACCAGGAAACAGCCAGTATAAAATTAGAAAGGCCTACAGTAGGCAGAGAAAATGGGTACCATGACTGGGGTACTGTAACACCCCCTCCCACCTGGTAGTCTTCAATGGCGGGACATATTTCCCTCTCTTTCTTATTAATCAGACTTGATGTTTACAAGGCATTTAGCATGTTTTGGTGTACTTTTTCAGTCAACAGCTCATTAGATCTCAGGATCATCCACATATAACTATAGGAGGCAGGCAGGACAGTATTTTTGTTCCCATTTCACAGATGAGACAACAGGCTGGCACTTGCCTGAGAAACAGAGCTAGTAATGAGCACAGTGGGACTAGGGCAGGGGCCCTGATGCCAGGGTTGACTGCAACACAGCATGGTGGCCCTGCTAGTCACAGCTAGTGCAGTAGTGTGAATTGAAGGTCGAAAAATGTGTTTTCCTGAGCTTTCCATCTTGGAGATGGATCATTCAATTCATGGGAAATGTATATAACCCTAAGCGTGCTATTGCCCAAGCAACCACTGTTCTCAATAAAGTCCCTGTGTGGAGCATGGGCCACCCAAAGGGGGCTACTGTGAAAGTTCTATAGAGTTACAAGTCACACTGATCACTAAATCACTATATATTGGGGTGGGGGGGGGAATCCCAAATATATATGCTGTTCTGTTTTAATTCTGGTATAAAACCTAGGAACATTTTACCTGCAATTTCGGAATGAGAATACACTGAAGATGATATGCTATCATATATGTCCAATTCCACATCCAACACCCATGTTCAGAAAACATTTTTAGAAATTACCAATGCTTATTCTGAGCACCATGAACTCCAGACTGGGAGGGGCCTGGCACTGCCCACAGCAGTCCTGCATAGGTCACTGGGCTTCTGCTTGTTTTCTGGGAGCTTGGCCCTGACACGTGCATGGCCCTTAGCATGTGGACTGTCTCCATGTCACAACTCTCTGTGGTTTATAGTTACTTCCCTCAGGGGCAGAGACTGGGATGCCACCTTTTTAGGTGAGCCTGGCCTCTGCCAAGGTAATATAAGGACAGTGGGACTCCATAGCATATTACTGCATGCCCAATCAACAAGGGTAAAGATGTGACCTACTGTCTTACAGGACCAGGGAAAAGCCACAGACTGCAGCTATGTGAACTCATGTCTGCTAAGCCAGCTGCCACAGCCGCCTACCTCTGACCATGGGGCCTGCAGCCTTACTGAGGCATTAGCTACAAGCTGAGCTGAAAGGCCCAAGCGTCGCTCCACCCTCAGTGCCTCTGTGTGCTTCACTTCTTAGTCAAATGCCTGGGGGAAGCCGGGATGGCTCAGTGGGTTAAGTGCTGGCTTTGAAGCTCTGGGGACTGAGGATCGAATCCCGGCCCCGGCCTGAGCGGACCCATATGCTGAACTTGGGTGTGGTTCCTGAATGCGGTGAGGCCTCCTCTTCAGTTCAAAAATAAAATTAAATAAATAAATAAAATTTGTATTAAGGGGAAGCTGGGATGGCTCAGCGGGTTAAGCGCTCACTTTGCAGCGCCGGGGACCGAGAATCGAATCCCGGCCCTGGCCCATGCGGACCCATATGCTGAACTGGGACCTTGCCCAGTTCAGTTCTCTCTCTGTCTCTGTATCTCTCTCTCTCTGTCAAAAACAAAAATAAATAAATAAAAATATATTAAAAAGAGACAACAACAACAAAAAAAACAAACCCCAAAAACAAATGCCTGACTTTCTTGCGGAAGGAGCTTGTTTGCTTCCAGGTGTGAGAGCGCGCCCCCTTACTTACCCTGTCCTTTGGGGGCCACTAGGAAACCTCGGAGCTCAGTGGCCACATCCCCACTGGGATGAATAAATTAAGATTCTGTACCCAGATATTTTCTAATGTGGAACATGTTGCTATAACCCTGCAATAGTCTGCCTTGACCAGAGCCAGGGACTCACTTCTCAGCGACACCTGTCTTTCTGTGTGGGGTGGAATTACTTGCATGGAGGAGCTTTCGCTGACAGGACTGTGGACAACTGTCTCATACGATGGAGTATGTATCTATGAAGGATAAGAGCTTTGTTGACAAGTGGTTACAAGGCCAACAGAGACTGCTGGAGAGCCTCAGGCCAAGAGTGCCCTCCTTGACTCTGCAGTGGCTGAAGCACCGTCACCACAAACTACAGGACAGACCACATGAGACACAGGGAAGGACATTTCCTCCAGATCAGCAAAAACAGTACTTGGTTTTATCTCTGCTTTCCTTACTGTTTGACAAGAATTTAGGTGCTGCTCACAAATCAGTCTCCTACGCCTTGTTACATTTCCAGGTGCCCATGGGTCCTGGAGAGACAGTCTATGGTCAGGAGGATGCCTATCTGGTTGCATGTAGTGGGTTTTGCTTCTAGTTAAGTCCCCTTGGTTCCATATTCTCCCACTATGTTCCCTAAGGGCCTTGGACCCAGCAAGAAATGTCACACAATCAGCAACACAGCAGAAGGAGGGGTGGGGTGGGGTGGGGGGTTGGCCAGTGGGACCAGCCAGCTTGCTGACCTCTAGATTGAAACAGTTCTGGCCTCCCGGCCGGCAGCTCCTCACATCCCCGTCGGCTCGGCGGTGCAGCTCCCGTGCGGCTCGGAGGTGCTGGAGCTCCCGCTCATCCCCTGGCTCCTGACCCAGCTGACACTCCATCTGCTCTCTCAGTTTGGACTGTTAGGTGCATGGGAGGGATTTATTTTTTTAATTTTAAATAAAAAAATAAGCAAAGAACAAGGGTGGGGGTGGGAGGGAGGGATAAAGAAAACAAAAACAGGTAAGGGAGACGACTGAGATAACTACCAGACGAAGAAAAGCATGAATAGAAAAACCAAATTAAGCACAGTGGCATAAGAGAGTGAGGAGAACAGAACCAAAATGAGGATGAGCAAAATGATGGGCTGAAAGATCTGAAAAGCAAAAAAGAGAGAGGGGAGGGAAGAATGCAAAACACTGGTTATGAGGCGCATGCAATGGGGATGCGTGAATCATAGATACAACTGCAAGCACACTACCCACGAAGGATACGGAATCAAGGCTCCTCCTTCCTTGCTTGTGGTCGAGCGGCCAAAGCCATAATCCGGGCGGCAGCTGGGTCATGCACCCAAGGGCGATGCATAGGAAAGCAGTCCTGAGACAGCTACTCCACTCCGCCCTCACCCTCGGCTCAGGGAGGGTAGCAGGAGCAAGACAGCAGAGAGGTTCCATCAAAACCATCCTTCTCTCAGAACCGGCCTCCTCTCCCCCATCTGGCTCTTCTTCCAGGGGGAGTGGGTGGGCCTGGCTGCCTAGGACCTTTCAGAACTGTACTGTGTCCCCTTGGCAATAAACCCAAGTAGGGTGGCCAACGCTCCTGAACGAGTCTGCTAAATATCCTAACTGAAGCGAGTTTGTGCTTTGTTTTAAACTCCTCTTTGCTTCTTCATTGGGATAGCAGGTTGTTTGAGACACCGACAAAGGAGAAAGGATGGACTGCGTCGATCCCTATCACTTCCATTGGGATTAGCCTTGTGTCATGAGGGAGAATCTCTAAGCCAAAAGCAATGTCACAGTTAAAAATAAGAGAGAAAAAAGAAACAAGGAAATAAGAGAACTTATAAAAAAGGGAAAAAGAAACCCAACCAATAGAAAGGATTTTTGGTTGTCACTTGAGGCTTTAGTACAATGCAGGTTTAAAATCATAACCAAGCAGCCGTGAGCAGAATGAGTTCAAGTGCAGCAATGCCAGCGAGAAGAAGGAAGAGCAAAACCAAGCAGGGAGGCAGAGCCAGGAGCCCCCTTACCTGCAAGTCCGGGACCAGCTCCTTCCCCAGGTTCCCAATGGGGGAGTCCCGAGACACAGAGGTCACGGTGGAGAGGAAGCTGGAAGACTCTGTGAGGTGGGGCAAGGGGGACAGGCCTTCCAGGTGCTCCCTCAGGCCGTCTCCGATTCGATTCACCTGCTCCAGGAAGGCCTGGAGCTCTTTCCTAAAAGCCTTCATCCTGATGTTGATGGTCCCCAGCAGCTGGGGCTCCTGCTTTCCTCCCTCCCCCTGAGGGCCAGGGCCTGGCAAGGCCACGTTGTCCACAAAGCCATCGGTGTCCGTGATGAGGCTCTCCACAGTGCGTTCCAGCCGCTCAGCCTCATGCTTTATGCTCACCAAGCACTCGGAGTCCTCCCTGGCCCTTACGATCTCCGCGGGACAGGCCTCGGCCTCCGATGGCTTTCCGCTGCTGAAGCCCGACGTCTTCTCAAACATCTCTTCTGAGTCACTTTCACCACCAATAGGACCTTCCCGCTTGGGCTGGCGGCCTTCCTCTCCATCGCTCTCCTTTTTGCCCGTGTCACTGTCAGCGTCACTGTCCCGGGGACTGGGGACACGCAGGCCAAGATGGGCGGCCAGGTCATAGCGCTGGACATTGGACAGCAGCACCCGGTTCTCATACTGCAACTTCAGCACTTTCCCACTCAGTTCACTGATCTGTAGCCGGGCAGACTTCAGCTCCTCCTGCAGGGGGACCCCACCCTTGCCCCCACCATCTGCCAGCCATGCTGGTTCCGGCAGAGGCTCGAACTTGAACTTGCTCAGCTCATGAGTCAGCTGCCGGTTGTGGTCTTCAATCTCAGATATGGACCTTCGAAGCAGCTCCGCCTCCTCCTCCACAAATTGCAGGTGTCGGCGGAGCTCCATGGAGGACTCCAGGGAGTCCCCGAAGGGTGAGGTAGGAATACTTGGGATGTGGTCCCGGCCTGGACCCTCTCGCTCATACTGGCCCCGCATGTCCTCCATCTCTGCTTTGAGGCCTCGGTTCTCCACCTCCAGTTCCACGATCTTCCTACCCAAGATGTTGGCTTCTTCCTCCACCAACTTCAGCCGCAACTTCAGCTCGGCCTCCCTGGTGCTGGGTGGCCCACCTGCTTCCCCCGTGGGCAGGGGGCTGTCCACGTCACCATATATGGCCTTGTACTTCTGGAGCTCCTGCTCCAGTTCGTCCTTCTCCCTCCCCAGCTTGGCCATCTTTTTGCGCATCAGGGAACCTTCCTCTTTGGCAAACTGAAGCTGGCACTTCAAATCAGCACTGTCATCCTGCCAGGAAAGAACAGCCCGAGAGGAGGGTTATTTGAAAAATACCAAATGTTCGTGTTTTTGATGATTTCCCTTGCACCTCGCCCTCAACACACACACAAACACAAAACACCAATCTTTCTGTCAGCACGTTGGGTTACAAGGAGAAGGGGCCAAAACACAGCCAAGTGGAGCTGGGGTCTTCATGGAGGGGACGTGGCCAAGACCCGCAGTCTGTTGCTGAAACCCAACAATTAGTATGGAAAAAAAACGTGCACACAAACACCATCATACAGGTGATGAGTGAAGAGGGAGGAAACAAAATGAAACTCAGCACCCACTAGTAATGTGGTGACTGCTCATTACTTTGTGCTCCAACCTGTCTAATCACCAGCACCAGTGGGAGACACCAGAACCTCTCACTATACCTGGTGCAAGCAGACAGGCTTCAGGAGCCACTTCCACCTGTTGCCACTTACTTCCTTCACTGTGCAGACCTCCCTCATCCAAAGTGGCCGACAACCCACATCTATTACCAGGAAGGGGAGGTCAGGTGAACCCAAACCAGAGTCTGGCATTTGACTGATTTGCTGAGAATCTGAAACATGGCAATTCACTGCTCCTTCTCCCCCGGTCTCCCCTTCCCTAGCATATCACAAGAATGACATGAGGACAAAATGATGAGATGACAGGCATGAGGATGCTTTCGTAATCAAGGTGTGGAGTAAGTACCGAGCTCTGATGGTTAGTATGAATTGGTTACTGCAAACCTAAGCCCCTGGGTTACTCACAACCGTCTGCCATGCAAGTACAACTTCGGAGCTTTAGGTTACATTCCTCTTCTTTTAATTGCTTTATTTAACACAGTAGGAAAGTAAACTCAGAAACCCAAGGCAAGGAGGTGTTTCAAAACCTGAGAAGTGATTCTTGGGATACCAGAGCATCGTGGAGGGTCACTGCTAGTAAATGCTCACTGCTTGGTTGAGGTCAAGAGGCACTTTCTGGCCAAATAGGAAAGTTGACTCTTCTTCATAGTGCAGGTTTCAAAGCCCTGAAGCTATAAGAACTCTCTGATCTGGGCTTGCACACAAGTTTTCTATCCCACCCAGTGAATGAGGAAAAACTGACTACTTTCGTGAATCATTCCTCTGACTGGCTATCAGAAGTTTCAAAGGGCTGTCATGGAGACAAAAACTTCAGCAAAGACTTTTTCCATCATGCAGAGGAACTCAACATTATGCTCCAATGGAGTCAAAGCCCATGTCTCCTGGGAAGGGAGAGTTATCAAACTAATCTCTGGAGCAAGTCAACCCTCTGGGGGAGCATGAACTCGAAGATATCTTTTGTGCTCAATTGGTCTAACAGAGCGGATGCAGCTTTCACACTCATCCTCTCCTACATTATTTCTGTGTTCTCATTGTGAATCTGAAAGATACAGAAAGATCTCCCTTCGTGACCCCCAACTTTCCTCCTTCTACCTGCCTAGACTGCTCTTCCCCTCACAACAAACCCATGGAAGAAAAAAAAATGTGATGAGACTGGAAAGACTTCGGGAAGAATCTAAGGCCAGCTGTGAGCCAGTGCCACATGGAGAGCAGGCCCCAGAGCTATGTGTGCATCTTCTGAAAGACAATACTCCTGCCAGTCCCCTTAGAAGAGGAAACACCAGTCCTGCCAGGCCTGGGGTCCAACATGCTACCCTGAGCCCCACTTCTGCCCCTTCTGTCCATGGCACCACAGGCTGATCACAGAGCCCTGGTGAACCCATCTCCTCATGTCTAAAGCAGGATCCTCGCTCCATCACAAGGTTGTCGTGAAACTATACAAATAAAATAATGTATAGCAAAGGGGCTTAACTTATTGCTTTGTCTGAAATGCAATTAATATTGGGGAAATGAGCCAGTAACTCTGATTGCTTTTTTCTCCTTTGCATATTAGACAGTAACATCAATCACTAGGCGAGCATGGTCTTTGTGTTCTAAGAACTTATCCCACTAAGGATTTGGTTTGTTTTGGTTAAGCAGACATAGAAAGTGTTTCTGTGACTAACTGGAAATACAGCTGTCTGCCCACTCACACTAAGCAAAACGGATTATTAGCACAGCATTGGTAGGGTAATGGTATATAGAGAGGGTGCTAAAAACTGTATACGTCTTTCAAGAAAAGAAAACACTGTTAAAATTGTAATACTCTATATTTACTGATAACAAAAGATGAATGAATACAAGTCATGTTTGACTTCTGCATTTACAAGAGGTGCTCAAAATGGTTACCATCAGTGTCTAGACACTTCTGATTGCAGCAAGCTACTGCATGAGCAACACTGACCAGTGTCTACTTATATCACTGTGCATGCCGTTTCAATTTACCACATGTCTGGAACTTATCGTGACTGTGTGCAATTGTTTGGTGTGTTGGAGGTTCTGCCGCATACTCACCCCTTCATGTTGTACTTCCACAACGTTCTCAAATTTCAAATACTTCAAAATGGTCTTGTGTGTTCCTTGAATGACAACTGTGCCTCCACCATTTTCTTTGACTGTCCTGCAGTCACACGGTGATGCTAGCATTCACTTGATTAATGCCATCTTTTGAGGGAACGTCATACTACATATTGCTACCATAGTTCAACTCAACTTCAAAAAGTAATACATAGATGGCATCGCTTAAAATGTGTATACATTTTTTTTGGCATTCTCAGTATATATTTTAAAGGTCTTACATGGATAGATGGGCTGTGAAAGATATAATTGTAGTCAATCCTAATACTAAGGGAAAGGCATACTTATTTGTTAATTTTTTTCATTCTTTCCATAAATATTGACTACCAACTATGTATCAGAAACTGGCATTTTATTTTTAAATGACACCAATTTTATAAAAAATTTACGTCCATAGTTAGACAATCAAAATCCCCTTTTCAATTTTTGTTGTTGTTGTTGTTAAATCTAGATTCCTAAGAAACCAATGGAGACAGTCTGTCAATACTTTGTAAACAGACTAGTTTGGGAGTGAAAAGCCTGGGACAGAAAGATAGGGTAGTGCCCTTAGCCCATCATTTACTTGAGAGCCAGTGTTTGTCTAACCAAAAACATCTCAGTGACCCTATCTCCACTCTGAAGCAGAGAAATTTACCTTTGTGCCTAAGGGCGGCAATGCCCATGAAAGCTGATGTTAACAGCCCTCTGCCTACCTCAGGCAGGATCACAGACTGCGACCCATGCCCTGACCCTACTTCCATAGAAACTTGCAACTGGTAAAACAAATATCTCTACTGAAGGTGTTCCCCCAAAACTGAAGAAATGGGTCAGATCTCTGAGAGGCACATGGAACCTGGGCCTTCCACAGGGTTCTGAAACACTTGGTTATATATGCTTAGGGCAGAAAATCCTTAAAAAGCCCTCAAATCGCCTTGATTTCTAGAAACCTGAAACCTTTCACTGTTCTACTTCCATCTGCCATTCCCCACAAATCTTCTATAAACCAGGACCACTGTTCTCTGTCTCCTTGAACCTAAACCCAGGTCAGTTAAGGAAGCAAGAATTTATGAAATACCTTAACAAGTGTCTGAGTTGTAGATTACCTGAGGTTTGATAAAATATCCCCCAAATCTTCTTGTTCCTTAGAGAAAGAACTATACACAATACCAGGAATTTAGACGTAGGATTAAAGCATGCTGTCATTTCTACGCAATACCCATGCACTACCAGCCTTGCCACCAAGATTAAAGCAGTTTTTAAAAGAATGATCATCATTGAAGCCAAGGGACTATGTGCATCTAACAAAGGGGCTGGACTTCCTTACTCTGTCACCATGCATTCTGGGACTAATATGTGGGGGAGGGGAGGACAGGGGAGCTGGCCTCAACCTGTTCTGGGGGCAGGAAGTGACTCCTTCTAACAAAATGGAGAATCACAGCCTCAACTAAAACTGCAGAAGGCTGGTTGCCCATCTTATCTTGTAATTGAAGACTTTCTAAAACTCTGCCAGAACTCCAGGGGAGGGGTCTAGGCTGAATCCTAAACTGAAGGACATCAAGCTCTGGTTTCAAGAGATCATCAGATAGCTCCAGGAATGCGGTACGAAAGCAGAAGGTTGAGTCAAACTTTCCACATGACACTGTTCCTGTTGCAGGCACAGAAGGCAAGCATGGCAGGAAGGAAACACACAGACCACCACCACCAGCCAGAAAGGCCTTGTCAAGCAACAAAAATATATCGCTATGGGTATATATTCTTTGGCTTGCAAGCTTCACATCTAGCCAGCACCCCAAGCGCTGACTGCTCGCATTCCTACCTTGCGCCGGGGTGCCAGTTTCCTTTGAGTTTTGGTTGCAGACCTGCAGTTTCCAAGGCGCTCCGTTCCACCACTCTGCTGAACAGAAACTCCTTTCTCAATGATACCACAGGTGGAGGGGGAACTGAACACACTCCCAGGGCCCAGGGCTTCTCAACCACTCCTGAGGGGCAGCAGCGACTGTTCTCAGCCTGATTACCCATAGGTGAAGGCAATGCCATGCTGTTCATTCCAGAATGGGCAGCAGTTACCCTTTTAAGGAAAAGATCTTCCCTGGTGAAGAGCCAGTACACTAAAACACTCTCAGAGCCCAGGAGGGCTCAAGCGCCCAGCAGTGAGATGACAGAATTTAATCTCCTTTTTATTCGTGGATGCCAAAGTGAGACTAGGGGAGTAGAGAGGGTGAAGGGAACAGTGACTCTTTGGCATTCCTGCTGCTCACATGGCCTGGCCCCTTTGAAGGCTACTGTGGAGATCAGTGAGCTTGGAGAATGGAGAAACCAAAGGGAATCAGTGTGGAATTCCCAGAGGCAGGCTAGCAGAGCTCCTAGTTACCCAATTTACTACGTCTAATTACTACTTGCTCTGAGAGCTCAGGGAGCTGATATCCCAATAACGCCTTTGTTCTCTCCAACACCTAATACTAGCAGTGGGTTTTTTTTGTTTGTTTTTTTTTAAGAAAAAAATAAAAGAAGAAGGAACCCAGTAAACAAGAGTTCAGAAAAGCTAAGAAAGTTCTGCAGAACACATACCATGTACATTGAAAGGGCTAGGCTTTTACCATCTTTCAGCAAGAACACCTTATTTTCATTTAGGACAATTCAAGATACTGTTCAGCTTGTACACTATTTTAAAAAACCAACACGCAAAACAGTGCTTTATGAATGACCCAACACTACAGTAGCTGTGTTATTTAGCATGAATGACTCTGGAGGTCAAAATGCGTTTTACCAGCTATGAGTACTGCCAGAGCCCTGAACTGCACCGAATTATATCTCCACACAAAATCAGTCTGTGGATTTCTTTATTGAAGGAATCCACAACTTACCAGTGTGAGAAACAAAAGGGAGGAGCTGTTGGTTTGGGAAGAAGGTTTTCACCCCATGGAGGGTTTAAATAAGTCCAAATATTTGGCAGGTAGTTTCTTTGAATATTTTAAAGGCACCGCTAACATATTTTGAGAAAATTCAAGTGAGGTGATTGCCTCTTGAGGAGATGTAACATTAGAATGAAACCTCTGCTTACCTGGTTAAAGGTTCTCTTTTCTTTGTATGTTTCCCGACTGCCTCTTCTTTTCAGGGAACTCTGAAATAGATCCAAGTGATATTCTGTTACAGAGGGGTCACATGGGAAACCTGCACTACGCAGACACTGTTCCCACTGGTCAGGGACACACTCATGAACAGAGGTGTTTTTTTCACTGGAATTAAGAAATCACTTAGAATCATTGTTTAAATGTAGTTAAATAGCTTGGTGAGGTCTTTAAATCCTGAGGCTCTAAATCCTAATCATTGTTTTGGGAATATTCTTTAATTATTAAGTTTAATGCAAACAGAGGGTGGCTTGGATAATCAGTACCAGTGGAGGGGAAATGAGAAAAGGAGAAAGTTTGAGAAATAGATATGTAATATTTCTGGGGCTGCCTTACTTTCATAATTATGTTTTGTTTGGGCTAATATCAAAATTAATTGATGCTTCCTAAAAGCCTACAGGTAAATGGCCAGATAAAAACCTGGTAAGAGGAAGAAAAGGGTGGCTTTTGTTCGCTAAGTTGCAACATTCTCCATAAACAAGCCACTCGAATTCATGACTAAACCTGCAACTTAAAGACCTAAAAGTTCCTAATTTAAAAGATTCATTCAGGAAGTGGCCTTGGCTCCGTCCTTCAGTGGCCTGGGTCCCTGACTAGTTTTACATACATTACAATGTACATTTGCCTGCTATGGGGAAGAAATGTGTCTGAAATATAAACATGACTATAAGTAAAAGGGTCAAGGGATGTCTGAATTAGAATAACTGGGAGGCAAGACAGTTCATGCTACACTAAAGTACGAGGATAGAAAGAACTGACCGGAAGAAGAAAGTGAAGCATCCTTTGGGAAAACAAAGGAACTTGAAACCTGAAAGGATTTGTGTAATCCTGAGACCGGTTGGAAGAAAGAGGTTTGGGGAGTTAAGACTTGCTGGCTAGCATTCAGACCTTGGCAAACATGTGAATGGGAAGAGATTCTCTCTGATAGCGGTCCCTCTCACCTCTGAAGCTTCGCCCTAAATGAGGTGCATTCCTGGGACCTCTGCGAGCTCATCCTGTGGTGGGTTCAGAGCCCTCTCTGTTTCATTCCTTTGTTGCCACCCACATACCAAAACAGCTGGGGAAGGAGGCTCTTATGCAAGTCACTTATATCATGGTTAGACTTTGTGCTAATTAACTCAGTTCTGTTTCCATTTTAAGTGTCTCACTCACAGAAGCCTAGGCCATGCTATTTTATTGGATGATTCTCAGGGTTAAGAAACAATTAAAATTCTAGCTGTTCCCTAGCCTCTAGAAGGCTGGAGGCCTGGGGTAAAAGGTAACTGAGAGAAGGGATGAGATAGTCATCTATATGGGGTGTGGGTGCTCCCTGGTCCATCAAGAGACCAGGTATGGAAGCTTGTCTCTGATCCTCTGCAGCAGAAGCGGCTTTGTTTCCTTTAGCCTTTTTAGTAAAAGTACGGTCAAAGTACAAAGAGAACTAGTCTCTTTTGACAGGTTAAGTTAAGCAAGTCTTAAGAAGGGCTAGATAACCTAGTAAGTAGGCTTCCCAAGGTTCTTCACACTGCAGTGAAGGAGTTTCTTTCATTTGAATGAGCCGAGTGAAATGAACACTTTGGATGATTAGTGAATCACCAAAAATGGAGAAGAGTTAAAAAAAAAACCAAAAACCAAAAACCAAAACAAAAAAACAAAGCAGGGGAAGAGACTGTTCCCAAAAACTTCAACCTCAGGGATTTAGTTCTGGGACTGAGGTAGCAATCAAGTTGAGTGCAGCATGCCTGCCTTCTGCAAGCCAGCCCACACTGCACCACATTCTGTCCATGGATGCAAAACAGATTATGTACACGCTGCAAGAAAACTATCGAGAAGTGAGATGAAAGCTAGAAATGGAGACAGGAGTTTCTGAAAACTGATGCAGAATCATGGTTACTCTACTTTGGTGCTGGAGGAAGGAGCACACACTGGGTGAGCCCTCCAGATGAGAGGGAGCTGAAGGGTGCCTGTGCAGATGCCTCAGGCTCGCCTTGGGGGTCTTTTCCCCTTGCCGATCCCTGAATGCAACTGCCTCTGAGTCCTGTGACTCTTCAGGTGTGTGTGAGGGGAGTCATTGGACCCCCAACACAGATCATAGTCAAAACGGCAACTACGATGAAAAACACTCCAAGGATTCAAGTTAACCAGTAATTTGCAGGACCTACATGAAAGAAGCCATAAAACATTGGTGATGGACATAAAAGAATGCCTGGTGGTGCCTAATGTGGGGAGACCTTATGTTATAAACATGTCACGTTTCTCCCAAATCATTTTATAAGGATGATGTCATTTTAACCAAATTATTCACTTTCTATGTATATACATATATAAACCAAAAGTACACACCAAATATACTTTGTGTGTTTGTGAGGGAGATAAGAAGATGCAAGGACTTGACAAAATAATTCAAGAATTCACCTAGAACAGAGTTGGCAAACTATGGCCCTCAGGACAAGTCAACCCCCAGCCTGTTTTATAAATAAGTTTTTCTGAAGTGCAACCTCCTACACAATGGTCTGTGGCTATTTTGGGCTACAAAAGTGGAGTTACGTAGTAATGACAAACCATATAGTCTGCAAAGCTGAAAATATTTACAATCTGGCCTTTTCAGAAAGTTTGCTGACCTCTGGGCTAGAAAAATAGATTGATAAAAACAGCCAACCCAATAAATTTAACAATAAAATTTAAAAAAATAAAAGAAACATGGATGGATCCAGTGAGGATAAAAAAAAAACAACAACAAAAAAAACCAAACAGCCAAGGACACTGAAAGTAAATAATAATAACAGTAGATTTGTACTATTTGATATAAAAATGTAATATGATTTGGTGCTGGTACAAGTATAGACAGACCAATGGAACAAAACAAAGCTCAGAAATAGATTTGAGAATATATGGAATTTTAACTGACACAAGAAGAATTGTAAAACAGTGGGGAAAAGAATGAGTTATTCGGCATAGGTTGGGGGAACAACTGTCTAACGCAGGAAAAAACAGTGAGATCCATACCATATATCAAAAAAAGAAAAACATTCCAGATGAATTAAAAAAATCTAGATATAGGAAATCATAAAAGATCTAGAAAGAAAAGAGATAAATTTCTATTTGCTCTTGGGGCATGGCCTTTATTTTATTATTATTATTATTATTATTATTATTATTATTATTATTATTATTTGACAGAGAGAGAAAGATACAGAGACAGAGAGAGAACCAAACTGGGGGACCTCCCCAGTTCAGCATATGGGTCCGCACGGGCAGGGGGCCGGGATTCGATCCTTGGTCTCCGCGCTGCAAAGTGAGCGTTCAACCCACTGAGCCATCCAGGCTTCCCCAGGGGCATGGCCTTTAAAAACACAGAAGCAAAAGCCAAAACATCCAAGGGAAAAATTGGTAGAATGGATTGGTGAGATTTTTAACCTTTATATATCAAAAGACACCATTTACAGTATTAAAGAGCAATAACAAAATGAAAAAAATATTTGTAAAACAAGATTGACAATAAATAATATTTTGCAATCAATAGAAAAACCATTTTAATAAGAAACCAATGGCCAATAAACAATAAATGATTAGTATTTAAAACATGATACCACTTTTTCACTTAGTGATTTACAAACCAAAGGAAGTACGACACGCAGTGTGAGCAAGTGTCCACAGAGGTGGGCACTTCCACCCAGATCAATGAGAGGAGGGTGTCCCGCAGCATTTTAGGTGTGCAACATAGCCTGGACAAGTACATATATAGTGACCCAGTAATTCCACCTCCAGAATGTCCCCTAAAGAAAAATGCAGAAATAGGACGAACATTTATGGGTAAAAATGCTAATCACAGTGCCTTTTATAACAATAAGTGAATACTGTAGACGTTATCAAAATGATGCTTTTGAAAAATATTTAAAGATTCAGGAAATACATTAAAAGAAAAATATAGGTTACAAAGAGCATGTATTGTGTGACTTCAATTTATATCTAATAAAATATAAATCTATGTATGTGTTACATGTGCTTGTTAGAAAAGATCAAAATGTTAATAGTGGGGAAGCCAGGATGGCTCAGCAAGTTAAGCACTCACTTTGCAGCCCCAGGGACTGAGGATCGAATCCCGGTCCTGGCCTGTGTGGACCCACATGTGGAACTGGGGTGTGCTTGCCATAAGGGAGGCCCCCAGTTTGGTTCTCACCCCATGGTTTGGCTGATTTGGCCCCCAGTTCAAGGGGGTGTGCCTTTCATGCAGGAGGCCACCAGCCCAGTTCCCGCCCTGCATGGCCCCTGCCCACCTGTGTGGAACAAAACCATGTTGAAAACTGATGATGTAATACTATGGGGACTGCTCTGGGGCCCTCCCCCTTCTCTCTGTCTCTCTGTCTCTGTCAAAAACAATAAAATAAATCTTTAAAAAAATGTTAATAGTGATCATCTTCAGGTGATAGAATTATGGGTGATTTTAATATTCTTTTTTGTGTTTTTTTATGGTTTTCAGATTATCTACAGTGAATAACATTTACTTTGCAAAACAAACAAACAATAAGAACAAAAAAACAAAAGAAACCAGAAAAATAAAATTTTTACTTTAAAGAGGTGAGTAAAGAGGCAATTACTGATCTATATCAGATTGCAGCGGTGCTTCATAGGAAGCTATTTGCCAACTTCTTGGGCCTTTTTCCATAAGTAGAAATTGTTTCCATTAGCGTGGTCACTGAGGTACAACCTATACATATACGGTTGATTAAAAAGACCAGGAAGCCCCCTAAGGATAGAGGGGATTGGCCAGGCACCCCACTGCACTGCGGGTCCTGCAGGTCCCAGGCATATGGTTCCTGGCCAAGTGTCAAGCAGTCACAGCCCCCCAGCCCAGGGCACAGTCTCCCTGGCTCACCTGCTGAGAGTCTCACCCATGGCACAGTGCTGAATGCTTCAGGCACACTGGCCAAGGAACCCTGGATGACGCACAGATCCAGGGAGACTCTCTTCCAAGAAACAATTAAAGGAGAGAAGAAAACATAAACTATCAAATAAATGGAACCCATGCTGGAGGATCTGCCTGCTGTTCAATTCTATTTTCTTTTTAGTGTGGCCAACTGCCAACAAACCAATTCTAAATTCCTACTGAAAAAGAAAAGACATTGAGTTTGTGAATTCAAATTGAACCCATCTAAATCCTGGCACATTTTCTGATTAGTGAAGATGATTAAATAAAATATGAAGTTAGGCAATTATTTGGACTTTTGTGTCAATTCTTAATGCTTTCTATATCAAGTTACCAATTTCTTCCAAGTAATTAAAAAAAAAATCAAACAAGCTCTCAATAGCTAAGTGTCTCAGAGACAGACTGTGGGCTTAAAATTTAGATTGGTAATCAAAGGAGTTGAATAAAATTTAGGATGCTGTAAATTATAAGCCTATATGGAAAAGAGGGTATAGATGTAGGCAGATGATTTTCAGAATTCTTATAGATGCTTATTATTCAGAAAGTTGTTTGGTTTTGGGGGGGCTGACTGACAGAGTACACAGTTATAAAATCAAAATAAGAAAGTAAAAGTGTATAGGTCTTCTTCCTTTTATGAGGAAGTTAACAAAATTCTTTTACCCATATTAATGTTATTTAAGTGTCATGAGACATGACAGGTAAGAATTATTAGCTTCTCCTTCAGCTCGATGTAACAGATGCTGACTGGAAGACGCCTCCCCTCCTTTCCTGCTCTCCACTGGCCCCTGAGACAGCTCCCAGGAGACTGGGCCCCTTCACACCATGGAATCACAGCATCCACTGAAGTCAGCGGCACCAGGGACACTGTAGGACCCAATAAGCAAGTGCCCCTCGGATTCAGTGGGAAACCCTCCATGGTCATAAAGGGAAGGAAACCCTCTCTACTGGGCCCTGTTTGAGAGGATAATACAATATTAACAACTACCATTTTGGTGGGGGAGGGAGCACTTACAAGTGCCAGGCACAAGGCTCAAAACTCTATCTTTGCACATCTACTGTAATTCTCATGAAAGCCCTGAGAGTCATATATTATTAACACTGATTAACAGACAAGAAGACAGAATCAGTCACTAGTAATGTTTCAATGAGTCCCAAAGTCAGAAATGGAGCACCAACCTGCCCCTTACTAAAACCTTCACTCCCAGTCACACCTCTGACCTCACAGCTGCCTTCTAGACTTTCCACAGCCCAATCTCCCAACTGGGGCTCTTCTTGTTTTCTCAGGGTTGCTAAGCCCCAAAATGCTGAGTTTTCTCATCCATGGAGTTTCCCCTTACTTTAGTGAAAAAGTACAAAAGAACTATACTATGAATGGTTGCAAACTGCTCTGCTCATGAGATACCTCATGGCCATAAGATATTTGTTGGCACTTTGATGATTTCTGAAAGGATCTGAAGCTGCAGACAGCAAAAGTCCTTATTTGAAAAAAGCAGAAAGCTGTTATCAGAGGATAAAACAGCACAAAGTAAATGAGGGGAAGAGGAGGAAAATTATTATCGAGACACTTTGGCTGAAGAAAAGCACAGTCATAAAAGTCAGAGCTGGGTTGGGATTCCCAGTAGCCAAGATGAAGAGGGGTAAGGCCACAGCCTCACTGTCTAGACTGTGAGGCCCACCTGGGATGGGCAGAGGCCGTCAGCATACCCAACCTACCAAACGACACTTCCTCCTGGGTGAAGGACACGAGCACAAAAATGACAGGTCGCTGCACATGCACATTTGGGGAGCATAACATATATGTGCTTTGCAATATGGGCTGGTAGACTCATTTTAAACCTTAAGAGACATGTATCTTGAAACTTGGTGATGGGAAGTTGCTGAAACACACTACAACACAGGAGACTCAACTAAAATATGACAAAGTAAACAACACTTATGATGATAAAGTAAAACTTTAAGTTATCACTAGTAGGTATAAAGAGAAATGAAAAATCATGACCATTGCAAGACTATGATGACTGCACCCAAAACAAAGTGTCCTTCTTCAAAATTGTAGAAATTCCAACTCTCAAGATGCCCATCCATGCAGGCAGGCAGTGATACCACCAAGCATTAAGTGAAACGTCCAATCAGAATCCACATTTCAGAAGCCTCTACTGACTCACTGAGAGGTGATCAAGCAGTGGCAATTGGGCAATCAGAAGAGTTGAACATTGATAGAAATGTATGCCATTTGCCTGTCAGGACTGAAGATAAGGCTTGGGTCTTTAAAAAAATGAATCTGTTTTTGGCTCCCACTGGTCTACTGGGAAAAAATATACCAGTCCATCAAGAAAGGCAAATTATTTCCTTAAGCTAATGAAATAATATAAAAGAGCTAGCACTGTGGAAAAAAAAAAGCAAAGCCAAAAAAAAAAAAAAAATTTAAATTGTTGCCTTCCTCTCAGAGAAAATTCATCACCTATTTTTTTCAGGTGTATGTAACATGAGAAAACATTTAGTAGTTTTGTTTGTTTAGCTTTCAAACAAAAGAACATATATAAGAGTTCTAAATTACTTGTGATATTATTCCATAATAATCTGCCATCATATCCATTGAACTTTCTAACTTGATTTTGATTATTGTTCTAAATAATAGAATGCACTATTTTACCATTAAATTCATGCACACATATGTCCAAACTCAGTGAATGTGAACCTAAGATATACACATTTCAGTATATATCAACCAACTTCAAAAAATTGTAGGCAAAAGTTAAGCTCTAGTTAACAAGGTATATTTAGAGAAAAGTAAATTGGTGTCTACAATTTATTTTCAATGTGTCAAAAAATAAAATGGGTTAATAGATAAACAGATGGATAAATAGATATGTGATAAATTAGTATATTGAAATGTTACTGTAGAGGGGATGCCAGGATAGCTCAGCAGATTGAGTGCTTCCTTTGTGGCTGCAAGCTTCCAGGACCGAGTCCTGGCCCTGGACTGTGTAGACCCATGTGCTGAACTGCGGCACAAATGGTAACCACCACAATAGAGGTAAAGGTTCTCACCTCCTATTTGAGAGGTCCCTGATTTGGTTCCCACCCAACGTGGTCTCACATCCACCTGTGTGGAGTGAAACCATGTTATAGCTAATGATTACACAACTGTGGAGACTCCTCCGGGCCCTCCCCACTTTTCTCTCTCACACACACCTTTTCTCAAACAATAAAATAAATCTTAAAAAAAAAATGTTACTGTACATTGGAAATGGTGACTATACAGGTGCTCACTAAAAAATTCCTTGTTTTACTATATATGAAAATTGTCATAATGTTGGAAAGGAAAGCAGTAGACATGTAAGTTTTCAATTTCACTGAGAACAGTTAATGTAATACTGTATAGCCATTAAAATTATGATTACTGGGGATATTGGGATAGCTCAGCGGTTGAGCACTTGCCTCGCAATTGCAAGGTCTGGAGTTTGAATCCTGGCCCTGGCCTCTGCAGCCTCATAGGCCGAACTTCAGTGTAACTGGCAACCACCAGAACGGCACGGCAGGGAAGGTTCTTGCCTCCCATGTGGGAGGCCCCTGGTTTGATTCCGCCCTGCATGGCCCCTCATCCACCTGTGTGGAATGAAAATATGTACAACTAATGATGTACAACTATGGAGACTGCTGAGGGCCCTCCCCTCTTCTCTCTCTCTGTCTCTCTCTCCCTCTCACTTTCTCTCAAACAATAAAAAAATAAATAAAATCTTTTAAAAAAAAATTATGATTACTAAAGATTTTAAATGACATGGAAGATTTTTAATTAAGTGCCATTCTTTAAAATGCTAAATAAAAACATTAATTTAACCTCACCAAGATTAAATATTTTTGTCTTTGGAATGTTTAGAAGCAAATACACTAAAATGCTAACAGGTCTTATCAATGGGCAGTAAAATTATAGGTGACTTCATGTTTTCCTTTATGGACTTTTTGTATTTCTCAACAGTAAAAGCTCATAAATATTATTTTTTCAAATCAGAAAAAAATGTTTTATTTTAAGGACAACAGAACTGATTCATACTGTGAACATCCCCACTAAACCTAGCCTCCCTTAGAAGCAAACAGACAAGACTGTTGGGCCCTCGAGTGAGACATTAATGAACAGGAAATTCAGCTGGAAGATGAGCCCCCGGCAGAATTAGCTAGCTCAGTGCTGCTAGGGATCATCAAATACATCTTCACACAGCAGACAAAGAAGGGCCTAATGGACATTTGGGGACAGCAAGTGGGTCAAAGATTCTAATCAGAATCTCTGATTAGAGGGCTCCCAGGCTGATGGCTTCCTCTCAAAGAGGCTCCTCTGGACAGCAGAGGCTGACTTGCTGACCCATGTCTGCTTGCGGAGCCCTCTTATCTGGAGCCACTGCTCAGCTCCATTAATCATCCATCAAAAGGCTCTGAAATCCAAAAGTGTCCCTGACTAGCACACTGCATAAAACCATTCCTGTCCCTTGGGTAAATCTTCAGCAATTCTTGTCTCCAAGCCATCGCAACTTGAATTCTCACCTCTAACACCAAGCCACACTCTAAGTGATTTAAGAAGAGAGTGGGGATGCCCGCCCATGGTTTCATGATTCCTAGGGAGCAAAAGCTCTCTCAATTGTCCAATAGTCTCCACTACCAGTCAGGGAACTGCAGATGACTCAATTAGCCAAGACCAGTGACTGAGCTGTGGTGCAAGGGGCTGGCCAGCCCTGCCTTCCAAGGTGGATCAGCCAGTGAGCCCTGGGAAATAAACATGCTTCCAGTAGAAGGTAATCTGAGCCCCAAAAAACCATCGTGGGGGATGCCAGGATAGCTCAGTAGTTGTGCGCTTTCATCATAAATCATGAGGTCCAGGATTTGATTCCCGGCCCTAGCTCCTGCAAAGCCATACACTGCGATGCAATTGTACCTGCCAGGATGGCAAAGTGGCAAACGTCCTCGCCTCCCATGCGGGAGGCCCCAGTTCAGTTCCCACCCTGCGCAGCCCCACATCCACCTGTGTGGAATGAAACCAAGTCACAACTAATGATGTACAACTATGGAGACTGCTCTGGGCCCTCCCTCTCCTCTCCTTCTCTCACCTTCTCTCAAACAATAAATCTTTAAAAAAACAAAAACAAAAAAGACCATCAGGAAAGGAACAATAGCTGCCTTGGGCTAAGGATAGGCTCAGAGCAGAGCAGAGGGAGGGGCTGCCCAGCATGACCTGTTCCAGGCCCAGGGAAGGACTGCAGGTAGGAGCAGGCTGTCTATGGAAGAATGAAAACAGCCCTGGGTCTAGGGGATTAAAAGGAAGCCAGTTTTATCATCTGTGGTCCTGTCTGCTTTTGTGAACACACAGGCTAAGAATCTTGATGCCCCAAAGCATATATATTTCTGCTAGCATATTATATTGATGACACAGTACACCCCAGACAGTGTTGCACAATCAGCTGCCAGGCTGTGTGTTTCCATTGCAGCCCCTGAACAGCTAAAGCAGAGCAGCCACCAGGAGAGCCCAAGGAGCTCCTCCCAGCAGCAGCAGGGCTGCAGTGCTCATTAATGCATGTTTCGTGCATGTGGAATCTGCTTTGTGCTGTTACGGCCCATCAGTGTAGTTTTTTGTCTTCTAAATGACGCCAAATCTATAACCAGTTTCTTGCAGAAAATGCTGGTTCTGAGAAAATGTAGATGTAATTATATCTTTACGTGCAAGCTGTAACAATTTCGAAGACCTCATCTAGGCATAGAAAGGCAAGGGCGTTCTTTGTTCAGACTCAAGGCGGCACTTTATGAAGATGGCTCCTTCCCGAGCTACATGCAAATCCATTTGTGCAACCAAGCGGGATTCTAATGGTTTCTGCATTGACAGAGTAAAAAGGGCTTAATCAGAAGTGCCTTCGCCTGAAAGCTTTGTCCTGCTTCCTTCCCTGATGCGGCTTCTGTGGCCATTCCCCGCTGGGACAAATCGCTCATCTCTGACAAGCCTGCATGCCTACTTCTGAGTCATCGCGCGCGCAACGATGAAAGCAGGTCCTTTCAAACCTTAGCGCCTCTGATTTGACTGTTCAACTGAATCATTCCCGCCCAGAGCAGACTGGGCTGGGGAAGAGTGATGCTAAGGAACTGTGAGAGGAGGGAAGGATAGTCTGCTTGTGTGCAGAACCTCGCCACTTATACTTCCCAGGATGGACAATAGGACTTGTGGTCCCTCACTGGTCGGAAGCAGACTGAAGCTTGCAAAGGTGCTTGATGTGCCCAAGGAGGTGCAGGGAGGAAGTCACTCCTCATCTGGGAGTGTTCTGCTCCACTACACCACAGCTGCCTCTGCACCCCAGTGATCAGGCTCCCAAGAGCACAGTGACTTGGGAGTTGAGGTATTTGCTCTGTGCATCCGCCATCTATTCAGTCAGCCACCTCTCACCCCTCAGGTTCTTCGTGTGGCTGCACCATTTCCATCCTTCCCTTTTGAGGGTTTCCAGAAGGGAAGTCCGCCACCAGGGCCTGGTCCCCTCCACTCCCACCTCCTCTGCTTCCACCTTACAAAGTTGGCCACTGCAAACATTTACTTGGGGATGCAAAAGTGCTTTGGAAAATTAACTGGTGTTCAAAGAAAAGAGTGCTTTAGAGATTTAGATAGCAAACCGCCTGAAAATAGGAAAATGCCGGTAAAAAGTGTTTTTCCCCTCCTACTGGATGTCACTGACATTTTCTGCTTTGGCCACACGCTCTGTACTCCACTATTTTTGCTTTGGCTCTTCTTTTAGGCATTTCGTTTCTTCTCTTTTTAATTGTCTGGGGAGGTCTCTCAGAGTTGAATGTGTAATGTCAACTGGTTTGTAAAAGCTTTCATAGCAGGGATTTAGAAAAACTTGGACAATTCAAATTATAATAATTATTTTTTTAATTTGATAACAAACTTTACTCCAAAACTGTCCCAAAATCTTCATAAATTTTTCAGTTTTGCAGCAAGCGTGTGATTGCATGTAAGCCACATGTATAAAAGAGAAAGAAGAATTCAAGGGCATTTGTGTCCAAATCCAGGCATTACCACTCATGGCCTGTGACCTAAGATAAGTTCCTTAAGCTCATCCTGATGCCTCAATTTCCTTATTTAAAGTGGGAATAATATTAATACCTACTTTATATAAAGGGTTCTTGTAAGGACTAAATGAAGTCATACACTTAATAAGTGATGGCCATAAAAAGCATATGTTGGCCTGATAACAATTGTAATTCTTTCCTGGGTTAATATTTTCAAATGCTAATATTCTCCCCCCCCCCTTTTTTTTGGCAAAGTAGAGCATATGAGCCATTATTAATCATTCCAGCTTTCTTCTCTCTTTAAGAAAAAAACAACAACAATATTTAAAGAAATGTCTTTTTTACTCTACATGGGGAATGTATGGTTGAAGTGTGAGCTTATTTATTTGTATGATTTCTGTATATTCTTTTTTGCATATGGAGTAAAGTTTGGATAATTTAGAACTCTAAATTCATATCATAGGTCACATAAAATCTAATGTGAAAATATCTGACTATTGTCTATTAATAATTCACAGAAGAAATTTTACCTTAACAACAAAATTTCTCTCACATTAAGTCAGCATTATTAAGGAGACAACTATCATTTTAAGGAGACAAGTAGGTCAGATGTTCCACAATGCAATTAAGTATTCCAAGAGCCAATGGCAAGAAAATGACTTCACAGACAACGTCTAGGATGAGTCAAACTACAAGGAGAAACATGGTGACAACGCACACCTTCCCTGCTAGCAGATCTCAGCAGATCCCAGTTTTCAAAGGAGAGGCACTTGTCTTTGTGAATATTAAGGCTTTTCTTTAACATATTAATATACAGTGAATAACAAGGTTGAGGGAGATCAGCAGAACCAAAAGATAAATAAAGCATGAAACAGAGGAAAGGGATATAAAAAGTAAAGAGATTAGGAAATTTCTTCCATTCAATAGCTTCTGTCTGCTTTTAGATGGAAACCAAAAAGCACGCAGAATGTGAAATAAAACATGCTGGAAATAAAACATCCTCTTTGGTCATGGTGTCACCCAGATGTGCAAATACATGAAATCTCATCTGGATATAAACCAACATCCAGTTAGGAAAATTAAAAAAAGTTAGAGTATGTACTTTCCAGGCCTTTACAGACTCGTAAGCTGACAAGATGTACCATTTTAAATGGGACAGAAAACAACGGTACTGTCCCACTTAAAACGGTACGTCTGGTCCGCCTACCTTCACAACAAGTCAGACCTGCCTCACATCTGCACTAGCAGAGCTCCTCCATGGTATGATTTTTTTCTTGAATACTGTTTCCTCATTCTTTATTCCTAATCATTCTGATAATTTCTGGGTTTCAGGTCTGTGTTCTTCCACATGACTGAAAATGAACACAAGGTCTTACCCCAAGTTCTCTTTCACTCTGGGCAGATATTGCATATTTTGTTAGAAATTAGGAAATTTTGAATGGGCTTAAACATTCTACGGTAAAGGTGTTCTTTGTGCAGTTAGTGGATTATTTCAGGCTATAAAACGTAGAGAAGACTCTGGTTACCAAAAAATAATTAAGAATGAAATTGATAACGAGGAGAAAGACTACACAGAAACTGAAGTGTAAAGCAGGACAGAAGCAGCTGTTGTGACGACAGGTGGGCACAGATATATCCTTCCAAGCCCTGAGAAGGGGCAGAATATGCCTATCCCACCTAGCCTCCTGAGTCATCCCTTCTCACGTGTCTTTCTTCCTCCCTGTCTTCTGCAGAGCCTCAGATGTCATTGTGTCTGTAACCCACAGAGAGGGTCCCCATTTGTTATCCTTCTCACCCCACCCGTCCCCATCAGCTGATCCTTCCCGTTCCTCAGTTTCAGCTGCCATCAACATTGCTCCAATCTCCATCCTTGTTGGGGGTTCCTGGCAGCCCCCTCATCTGTACTCAAGAATAGAAGCCACGTGGTTTTCATCAGCTCTTCTCACTCCACATTTGCAACATGCCATTCATTGCACATAATCTTTTGTATTCATTTGTCTTCTCTCCTGCAGCCTAGGGAAGACTTAATCACCTTGATCATGCTGTTGGACACCCTGTTGGTGGTAATGTCCCCACTCTTCAATCGATGCTGAACTATTTAGTAATGACTTCTCACAGGGACTCACAGAGAGATCTCCATCTCGTTTATATGCCACTGTGCGTTTGCTAGATGGTTGCCTTTGGCTGATGGACACTGTTTGTGTTTGCAGTGTCTACAGGTATGTGGTCAGCTTTAACTACCAAGATTGCACAATATTGCTGCAGAAGCTGGTTTTCATGACAGCACATGGATGCCATTCACTGGTGTACCCTTCCATCTTCTCTTTGAAAGTCTCACCCAACAGAATTATACCCTTTTAAAACACTAATTATTGTAGACTGAAAAGAATACTTGCACAGTAATGTTCACTGAAGCATTACTTACATGCCAAAAGGTAGAGACAATCTAAGTGCCCATCACCAGATAAATGGATAAACAAAATACAGCATAAACACACAAAAGAATATTATTTAACCAAAAAAGGAACGTCTGACAAATGGAAACATCTAAAAAACATTATACTTAGATTAAATAAGCCAGACCCTCCAAAAAGGACAAATGTTTTAGGATTTTATGATTCTATTTATATGAGATATCTAGATTAGGCAAATTCATTGAGATAGAAAGTAGAATAGAGGTTACCAGGGGCTGGGCAGGGGGAGAAAGTTACTATTTAATGAATGTAGTTTCTAATGATGAAAAAGTTCTAGAAATGCAGTGATGATAGTTGCATAACATTGTGAATGTATCCAATTCCACTGAATTATATACGGTACTTAAAAAGATTAAAATAGTAAATTTTATGTTATCTATATTTCACCACAAGAAAAAATAACTAATTATAGCCAAAATAGTCTATTTTAAGAACCATAACAAGCACACCACACAAAACTCTATGAATTGCTACAGCTTACATTTTAAATGTCACTATAAGATCCCATGACTTATTTTCACTTTCCATGTGTACAATACTATACATTCTTTCTCTCCTTTTATGGCCAGGAAGGTAAGATTAGCTAGTACCATTTTTAATCTGTAAAATACACATTTCAATGGATTTAAACTGTTTATAAATCTTCTGAAGGCAGTTTTTAAACAGTGACCAAAACTTTAGCAAGTTTTTTCTGCAAAGGCCTTACTTTTTTTTAAACAATGGCAAACATTTAAAATTTTTATTTTATTATCCTTTTAAGGGTAGTTTCTCTTCTATTTATGTTTCAAGTCCGTATATTTTAACCAACTATTATACACATGCTATCTTCATAAGAAGTTAATAATTTTTCTCAGTGATCATAACTTATCTGTAGAAAAATATTTCTAAAATTTACCAGAAAATACTGGTGGGAGAAATTTTGATTTTTTTTCCTTGGAGGTATAAAAATCTTAAAACTTGTTGGGAACAATGCAGAAATACCTTCTACAATATTTTATATTTGCTATTTTTTTTAATATACACATACACAAATACATTACTTGTTATAGAAACATGGGAAGAAAGAAGAATCCAAGGAATAAAGGAAGTTGGAAAGAATGAAGGTTAAGACAAGAGAAAAATAAAAAGGAAAAGTTCTCAGCCTTGAGTTCTATTAATATTTCTAGATAGAGCTGTAGGTGACCATCTTAGTCTCTGTGTCAGCTGCGAAGCCAAGATAATAACTTGCTTTTCAATGGGTTAGTAGGGAAAACCTAATTAAATGACTATACATCCACTGAAGGATCATCGCAAGAATGGCAGGTCAGTCAGCAAATATGCTGCCTGCATTTTGCATCTAATAACTGTTCCATTATAGCCAAATATTTTATATTCAAGATTTTTCCTCCTCACATCTCTATGAGGTATTATTATTTTCATTTCCTATGTAAGGGAACAACAGGCTCAGAGAAAGTAACTTGCACAAGCGGGATTTGAACCCCGTCTCTCCTCTCGTAGCCTGAGTTTTTCCACGGAATTGTGCTGCCACTCCGACAAGGGAGCTTGGGAGAAACCAGGTAGGTGTACTGATGGGTCACTCACCTCCATGCTGACTTTTCTCATGTTCCAGTGAGGTCGGCCCACATCCCAGGAGAATACCTATATGACAAAGAATAGTGCTGTACCTTTGATATTTTGGGGGTCCCACTGGGACCCCCCCCAAAAAAGCATTTGTCTGAATCATATTTATCTATCTTTTATAGTAGGAGAAAGGACTACCTATTACTCATCAATGTACCAAGGTGGAGCACACCTGATCCTCCTCAGGCCTCTAGGGCCCTACAAGCATGAGCCCTCCAGGGCCCTGGGAAAAACCTGGAATTCCACATCATGCCACTGTCCTCTCCATCAGGACACCCACAGCTCCCCAATGTGTCTCCAACTCTACCCTCATCAAGTTTTGGGACCCTGGAGACCTGGGTCTACTAGTGTCTTCTGGGTTTTGGGGGCAAGAAAACCTATTATAATAACCATTTGTCATTTAAGGACAGTATACTCCTCTCTAGAAATTTATACCAATTACACACTTCTCTAAAAATCCTGATCTTGAGAGGGCAACCTCCTTTTAATAAGAGTCTCATTATGGTGCTCTGCTTTTAAAACATCTTTTATTCCCAGGAGAGTTTCACATTATGACAAATGAGAACCTCTTCAACTCCCTGATTAGAAGAGTCCCAAAGGGTCCTTGCAGGGAGCAGTCTCACAATGAAACGAGAACAGAGGCAAAAACTTTTCTCCTGTGTATGAGTATTCCTGGCTGTACAAAAGAGATCATAAGCAACGCTTCAACCTCAATGAGGCATTGTTCCAAGAGTCTTTGAGATGAGTAGCTTTCTCTCAGAACCCATCCTGAACTCAGCTCCTCTGTGACGCTGGAGACCACAAAAGCCTAAGGATGGATAAAAGTACAGTAGATTCCCTGTTAATTGGAACTCGGGCAACTGACGAAATCTCAAGCAACCGGCATAAAAAATGTTGCCGGTTGCTTGAGAGTGCCAGCTGCTTGAGTTCCAGTTAACGGAGAGTCTACTTACATTTATCGGGCATCTACCAATCCCTATGGGAGCCAATTATCTGAGAGTCTGCAGTATTGAGCTTCAGAAACAATCTTGGAAACACACCACGTTATTCTTCTGCCATGAGAAGCAGCAACATTCATTTTTATACGTTAAGCCACAAGATGCACTTTACAGAAAACTACTCTGCAGCCTTTCAGACACTATTGATGAGTTTGAAAGCACAATTTGTGGTGTGATCTGCTACTTAGGTCTTTCCACTCAAAGGCCATTTTCCTCCAAAAGTGATCCCCAATGTAGAATTAAACAACACTAACAACTCCCCCTACCCCACAACACACTTTCATCCCTTTTTGTTGTTTTATTCTGTTCCTCTACTATTATTATACTGAACAAATACTTTGGAGGAGGCATTTCAACTGTACTTTACTATGTGATAAGTGGAGGGAGATAAAAGGGAGGAATCTGAGGAAATCTACAGTGCTATTATATTCAGCCCTCTTCATCTCTTATTTGAAAACCCTACATCTGGATTCCTTGGGTATTGCCACAATTGGCAACAATAGAGTTTTGTTTCCTTGCACCACTTACTATTTATTGTCTATTGTCTGATCACAAACACCTGATAACTAAAAATTCTCAATTCATTGAGGTCCCCTGGTCCCTGAGATGAGAGCATGACTAGACATGTACTAAGCATTGACAATTTTCAGGAAAATTTCAATAGTACAAAGTAACAAAATCATAGCTCATGTAAGACCAGACTCTTACAGATTGCCCAAGTCATATGAGCTTAACTATTAATAGTATCCACAGGCAGAAGTGCCAAGCTCATTACAGATGAGATTAACCCTGAAAAATTTACCCACCGTCTTTACCCCAAATCCTATGAACTAAGAAAAACCCAGGAGGTGGACATTGCTGTAATTTATAGAAGAAAATATTACATGAAATTATCTCACTGAAGTAAGCCACAGTGAAGATAACTGGAAAAATCTTTCCAGTATTGCCTAGCATAATTCCTGAGGGAAGGATTAGTAGAACTAATCCTTAGTAACTAGTTACCACCTAGTTATTCAGTTCTTATTAAAAATACTTTCTTTTATCTTTCGTGGATAAAAAACTAACAAACCAATCTTTAAAACCTTATTTATCCAAATCCAGCTATAAAACCAGTTGAAGGAAGAATCTCTATTACCAAAAGAACATGCACATTTTATTAATGATATCAACCATAAAAAGACAATGATAGTATTTAATACAGTAATAACATATTGCTTTTGAAGAACTATGAAACTTTACTAGACCACTTTTATTAGAAGACAATATTCCTCAAAAATCATTTCAAAAATCCAAACAACCTCCTTTTTCTATACACGTATGAGTATCTCAAAAATACCTCTGTGTTTGCATAGATGTGCTTCCACAATGTCAGATTGTGGAGGCATAACTCTCTCCTGTTACATAGCCTGCTGTGACTCCTTTTCTTCTTAAATTTATTGGGGTGACAACTGTTAGTAAAATTATATGGGTTTCAAATGTACATTTCTATAATATGTCATCTATATACTGCATTGTGTGTTCTCCACCCAAAGTCAGGTCTCCTTCTGTGATTTCTGACAGGCGGTAATACCCACACTTGACCTTTTCACACAGGTCTCCTTGCTCCCTGGCCTTAGTTTTGTTACTGACCTGTATTTCATGTGAATTGCTTGTTACAAAGTCTGTTAGGGGATTTTCTTCTTTTTTTTAAATAAAGATTTATTTTTACTGTTTTTGAGAGACAGAGAGAGACAGAGAGAAGGGGGAGGGCACAGAGCAGTCTCCATAAGTTGTATGTCATTAGTTTTTTATGTTGTTTCACTCCACAGGTGGAGCAGGGCTGCACAGGGCAGGAAATGGGCTGGGGGCCTCCTGCATGGGCACACCCCTGCAAGCTGGGGCCTTCTACATGGGAACTGGGCTCAGAATCTCCCACATGGGCGGTTTGGCCCCTCGATCCAGGGGCCAAACTGGGGGGTCAAGAACTGAACTGGGGCCTCCTGCATGGGAAGCACACCCCAGTTCAGTATATGGGTCTATACAGGCTGGGGCCGGGATTTGATCCTCAGTTCCCGGGGCTGCAAAGCTAAACTTGTAACAGTAAAAGGAGTTAACCATTATAGATGATATGAAGTTCTAGAGTTCTGCAAGTTTGGAACCTAGTAGGAGAACACAATGATGACTCAAGGAACTCAACAAGTGGGAAAGCCAGTATTTCTAACTCCCAGTTGCTCTATTAAAAAACATATTATGTGGGGGGATGCTAGGATCATTCAGCAGTTGAGCTCTTGCCTCACAATTGCGAGGTCTGAGTTTCAATTCCCAGCCCGGCACATGCAAACCCATATGCTGAACTGCAGTGCAACTAGTAACCACCAAGATGGCATGGCAGCAAAGGTTCTTGCCTCCACGTGGGAGACCCCCAGTTCAGTTCCTGCTCTGCATGATCTCGTATCCACCTGTGTGGAATGAAACCATGTCACAACTAATGATATACAACTACGGAGACTGCTCTGGGCCCTCCCCACTTCTCTCAAACAATAAAATAAATCTTATATATATATGGTATTTGTGTGTGTGTGTATAGTGCTTTTTCCTGCCTTCTTAAATGGGATCTTTAGGATCCAGGTGAACCCTGACCTTGTGTCTAGGGCTCCATCACCAACATTTGAAGAACTCTGTGGAGGGCTCGCTGACTGACTAGCCCCAAGGCCAGCACTGTCCCTTCAGTCATCGTGGAGGCTCTTCTTGCCCTGTTTCAGCCTGACCCTGCTGGTGTGAGACTGATTAGGGGCTGGGGTTCTGGATGACAAGTCATTAGAAGTAGGTAAGAAGACGGCCACCAGCATGGAAAGGGCTCCAAGAGGCCACTTCACCCACTAAATGCATCACTTGGGATTCATAACAGCTTCTTTGGGGCTTCAGAACCTCCCCCCACCTACCCCAGCACTCTGGGATTTGTGTTCTCATTGCTTAAAGCTGACAATATCTGAATTCCAGATAAAGACATCCTCTCATCTTTCATACTTTATCTTTCTTCTTTCCTTATAAAGTCTCTAAAATTTCCTTTTCTCCAAAAAGTTTGGTTCTAGTGTTCAACATCCCTGAAACTCTACCTACGTGACACTTGAATCTCCTGCCTTTGATATATACAGTACTTTTTCATAGCTAGCTATGGCTGAAATCTCACACTGTTCTAGAATGGAAATGTGACAAGGGCCAGAAAATCATGAAACCGCCTTACAACCTCTAGAAAGGTCCAAGACCCTATAAGAGAGCATAGCACTCATGTGCTGAATCAGCAGATAGAACCTCTGCCCTCACTCCAGGCTTGCAATTTTTCATTTTGAATACAACTGTTAACAAAATAGATGAGAATAATCATATTTGCATAACGTTTTATAACTTACTGTATAAACTCTGTATCAAGCTCTGCTCCATGCACAACTCCCTGTAAGCAAACTTACTGTGTACTTTACAGAGTATATTCTCTCACAGAAGCAACGGTTTGTCTTTCAAATGTGGTTTAGACATTAAAAATAGTCATGACCCACCACAAAATAGGTCAGGTTATCCTGGGGGCCCCAGAGAGATGTCCTGGAATCTAAGATGCTGCAGTAGCTTCAGGAGGTTTTTTTTCTGGGACAAAGCTAGTCCCAAGGAAAGCAAGGAAAAGGATTATGAGATGCCCCCGAAGTGTCCTTGATAGAATAAGCCTTCCTTGGCTGTCACTCTCTTTCACAAAAAAATGACAATCCCTTGTGCTGCAAATGTCAAGCCTAGGTAATTACCTTGCCACCATCACTACCAGTATTAAATTTGAGCTTGATAAGGGGAGATAATCAAGGACTAAACACTTTTTTTTGGCACTGATATGGTAGTTTTCATACCGAATAAATCCTGGTTTACAAGAAACAAAAGCCAAAAGCCCAGGGGTGCTGGGATAGCTCAGTGGTTGAGAGCTTGCCTTGCAATTGCAAGGTCCGGGGTTCAATGCCTGGCCCCGGCCCGTGCAAGCCCATATACTGAACTGCAGTGTAACTGGTAACTGCTGGATGGCTTGGCGGTGAAGTTTCTTGCTTCCCTTGCGGGAGGCCCCTAGTTTAGTTCCCACCCCACGTGGCCCCACATCCCCCTGTGTAGCATGAAACTACATCACAACTAATGATGTACAACCATGGAGATTGCTCTAGGCCTTCCCTTCTCTCTCTCTCTCCCCATATCTCAAAACAATAAAAATCTTAAAAAAAAAAAAGGCACCGTGACCTTGGTGTTAGAGGGCTTGACTCCTAGATCTTGCCCTTTTGCTTGCTGTGTGACCTTAGTCAAGTCCCTGGCATTCCTGAGCCACACCCTCCTTTGGGTAGACCAGTTAGCTCGTAACTCACAAAGTAGATGTGGGGAGTAAGACTGGCATAGAAGCACTGGGTATTATTCAAATGTGCTATGTCATTACCTAGTTGTCTCAACAGAAAAGTTTGCCTAGGGCCTCTAGGGGATGTTTTCAGTGAATTCAAGTTAAGTGCCATCCCCACCCCAAAACAGGAGCAAACACGAACCGGTTAAGCAGCCAGGTGCTCTCTGATACTGTCAAGTGGAAAAGATCAAAGCTGATACATCACGAGAAGACTTTTTAGGTGAGTTCTACCTGCAAGCTATTTTCTTCCCACTAAAAAGCCTGAAGAGCTCAACGTCTTTTCATGAATACTTCCTCCACTGCACACACCAGAGACAGCAGAGAAACAGAGAGTAAGAGATAGAAGACGCAGAGAGGTGGGTGGGGGTTGGGGGCTGGTAGGCATTATATCAGGCAGCAGGCATTTTGCCAAACGGCACATTTCTATTCTATAGCTATTAGGGACCAGTGTGGCTACAGCTATAGCTATGGGAATACAGACCAATTAAAAACTACATAGCCATTCTTGAGAGAAATCTTATGAAATGATTTGGTTCACTTTTCCCTCTGACATCACTGGTCTTTCATTATCAAGCAATTGATGGATTTACTGTGATAGTTTCATGCAAGCCTATCTCATCATTCTGTTATAAAATCAAGGGCACTGACTAAATCATCTACTTCCTCCATATTCCCAACAGTACCTGGCAGAATATTATGTACTAAGGGATTGTTTAAAAATGGGGGTGGGCGCGTGCTGAACTGGGGAGTTCCCACAGTTCGGTTCTCTAGCTGTCTCTGTCTCTGTCTCTCTCTCTATCTGTCAAAAGTAAAATAGAAATAAATATGCACTGAAGATAAAATAATTACTCTCTATAAATATAAAAAGATATAAAAAAAATGGGGGTGGGGAGCGAGGAGAAGGAAGGGAACAAATTTTTCAAGTGATTGCTAATCAGTATGTAGGAAAAGGGGATTGTCAAATAGTTTGAAATTAGAATATATATTTTGGGGAAGCCGGGATGGCTCAGTGGGTTAAGCACTCACTTTGCAGCACCGGGGACCGAGGATCGAATCCCAGCCCCGGCCCATGCAGACCCATATGCTGAACTGGAGAGTGCTCCCAGTTCAGTTCTCTCTCTGTCTCGGTATCTCTCTCTCTCTCTGTCAAAAACAATAAATATAAAATAATAATAATAATAAAATAAATAAATAAATAAAGACAACAGCTTCAGCTGATGTGCTATAAAAGAATATATATTTTAAGGGGATGCCGGATAGCTCAGCAGTTGAGCACTTGCCTCACAATCGTGAGGTCCAGGGTTTGATTCCTGGCCCCAGACTGTACAACCCTATACTCTGAACTGTGGTGCAACTGGTAACCACCGAGATGGCTCGGAGGGGAGGTTCTCGCCTCTTATGCAGCAGGTCCCCAGTTTGGTTCCCACCCTGCATGGCTCCACATCCAGCTATGTGGAATGAAACCAAATGACATACAACTATGGAGACTGCTCTGAGCCCTTCCCCCTTTTCTCACTCTCACACACTCTCTCTCTCACCTTCTCTCAATCAATAACAAATAAATCTTGAAAGAAAAAGAATATTTTAAATTTGAAATATGTAACAACAATATGCTGTGAAATGGTACTTTATTAAACTCAAATTTTGATGCTCCTTTCAGATTGGCATCTGTAACACTGTGCTATTTACATTTTGATATTATTAGAAGATGATCTCCATGGGTCTCTCCCATTCCTCCACACCTTGCTGGGTGTGCCAAGGACTCCAGGATCAGACCAGTCTTTACCTGGACCATTTCTCAGGACTATGTTTGCAGGGAGCGCCCTTGAAGGATGAGGTAGCATCTGCTTCTGCAGTGAAGGGCAGGCGTGCTTAGCCAGCTTGGTGTTCCCTAGCTGGGACATGGGCCCAGTGTGTGCACAATGTCCATCTGGGCCCACTGGGTGCTGGCTGTGCTGACGCTGCCTGCTGTGGCCTGAGTAATAAAGCCCTTTGTCTCTGACCCAAAAGTCTTGAGTCTTCTGTCAGTATCCCTGGGACAAGGTAAACTTCTTGTACATAGAATAAAAATAAAATCCTGGATCAATATCTTATTTCAAATAAGGATTGAGTATCTCCAAATGACTACAGAGTTTAGTCAAAGGAAAACAACTAGTTTCAAAGTAAAGCTGAGAAAACCGCCTCACTCACTTTGGGCTCTTCTATTAATACATCCAGTTCCGAGTGTGCATGAGATTCTGTGTGGCAAGCACCAACCCAGTCAGGCACCCCCAGTACCTGACTAGGTGTTTAGCTTATTTGCTTCTACTCTCATCCTTTCTGTGGCCTTGAGGCTCTGCTGAAGGCAACTGATTTTATGGTCTCGGGAGCAATAGTAAAAATTCAAGTGCAATCAGCCTCTGCCTTTGGCCCATTGCATCCCGTCTCCCTGCAGTAGTAGGCCAAGGAGGCCACGTTGGCACATGCGTTTCACTGTTTGCCTTCCCTATTCTCTGAAGCTTCTCATGTCCCAGTTGTCTACAGCTCAGCTGTCTATACCTCAGTTATGGTTTTCTGTTCACTGGTCAAAGCCCAGGGCCTCCCCATCCTATCCCTCTTGGAGGGCAGGGCCCATGTGGTTCCTCGAATAACCTATGTACCCAGAAAGAGGACACCCAGTTTCAACTCCATAATACCTGATGGGTCAATCAATTAATCATCATTTCTAGGTCTCATTTGCAACAATATTTTCTAACATCATTCTATTGGGTTTAAAAAGTGGGAAAGTATGATTTTTAAACAATTTACTCCAGCTTTAGAACTGGCCTGTGTATCTGCCATAAAAAGTACAGCACACCTTAGACTGGAAATGCTTTCATTCTGTTTAATTTGCTATCCCATGTGCTTTTCTCTGAGACAAAATGCCAGACAAGGCATTTCTTAAATTTCCTTCCAAATCAAACCTGGAAAAACAAGGAACAGTTGCTAAAGAAAACCATCAAACTTAAAAGAAAAACATTTTTTTCTATTTAAAAGTTATGAACTCTCAGCTTTCTTTCAGTTATATGCAACTAGCAGGTAAAAGTTTAATATTAAAAAAAGAAAAATTTGGGGAAGCCGGGATGGCTCAGTGGGTTGAGCGCTCACTTTGCAGTGCCGGGGACTGGGGATCGAATCCCAGCCCTGGCCCATGCGGACCCATATGCTGAACTGGGGAGCTCCCCCAGTTTGGTTCTCTCTCTGTCTCTGTATCTCTCTCTCTCTCTCTCTCTCTCTCTGTCAAAAATAAATAAATAAAATAAAAAAAAATCTTTAAAAAGAAAAATTTAATGAAGTTTATGAAACTAATATTTAGTACTTCTAATATGCAGATAACTTTTTTTTTAAAGATTGTTGTTTCAGAGACAGTGAGAGAGAGAGAGAGAGAGACAAGGTGAGAGGGCCCAGAGCAGTCTCCATAATTGTACATCATTACTTGTGACATGGTTTCATTCCACACAAGTAGATGTGGGGCCACAAGGGGCAGGAACTGAACTGGGGGCCTCTCGCATGGGAGGCAAGAACTTTCACAACTGCCATCCCAGCAGTTATCAGTTGCATCACAATTCAGCATATGGGTTTTGCTCAGGCCGGGGCTGGAAATCAATCCCTGGACTTCAAGGTTGCAAGGCAAGTGCTCAACTTGTTGAGCTATCCAAGCATCCCTGCAGATCATTTTTATAAAGTCATGATATTTATACATTTTACTCAAATGATACTATTTGGATTTTCCCACTTAAAACATTAGATGATGTTTAATTTTACCTAATTTGCAAGTCAATCCTGACCTCATCATCTCCCCAAATCAGAACTCTCCATTTGTCATCCAGGTGTCCCAGATTCAAAGCACTGGAGTCCTCTCAATCTCTCCCCGTCCTTCCTTTTAGTCTTATTCTCTTTTCAAAATACCTCCACATTTCTTGTTCCTCTTCATTTTTAGCATCACTACCCTAATCTAGGTCTTCAATACCTCATGCCAAGGTTAATGAAACAACTTTCCAAAGAGAATCCCACTGACTCCATCTGTCCCAACTCAAAGTATTTCTACTCTAATTTCTCTTTAACTATTTTTTATTGTGATGTTCCCCTCTTCCAAAATGCCAATGGCTCTCTGAGCCAACAGGTGGACTTGCTTGCACTATGCCTGCCCCGTATCTCACCCCAACCCCTACCTGACCCTGCACTGGATCTGTGGGGTTCAGAACAATGAGAAAGTTTGTCCTGTGTCTCCTTGACCATTGAAGGGCATGTAGCAAAACCTTCAAGAACAAAAAGCGATTGTTTTTCATGTTGATATACGAGAAATGAGTGTCAAAATCAGCATCCCAGTGAGAAATTATAGTAATTAAGTTATCTTATTCCAAAATTTAAGTTATCTTGTTTGAAAGCAATAGCTATCTATTCTAGATGGATTAAGATGGTCAACTTTTGAGCGCAGCCCAAAACAGTAGTAGCAGCACTACTCATCCCCAGAAGCAGAGATAAAAATAAAATATCATGTGACACTCCTGGGTGGTCACTGGAAGAGACATGTTTAATGTCTTTGTATACGTAACTTTAAACAGAGAACGAAGCACCTGGTGGAATGCCCTTTTGGAACCTTCTTTTTGACAGAACACACATAAGCTATGTCCAAACATGTTCAAAATTCCTTGTAAACATTTTGAAGTCAAAGTGTAGAGTCAGCAGCAGCTTCAGCCTTACAAATTTCTGTTTTGCACAAACATTTTCTTCTCCACAGACTCCAGACACACACAATCCATGTGCTGAGAGACGTGCGCATGGAGCATGAAAAGGCATCACATGTCCACACCCACTTGTCCTGCCCAGAGCATCTGCCTGTTCAACCCTCCTGGGAGCCCTGAGACCCACAGGAGGGGCCTGGCCAAGTTGCATGCCGTGCGGTGGTGAGGCGTGCCTGCCCCCACAGCTGCTCACCACGCTCCCCAGTAACCTGCTCCCACTGCACGTCTAATATATCAACATATAAATAGAAGGCAGCTCCGCAGCCCTCAACCCCAGCAAAGCCAAAGGTGACTATCTTGTGACTCCCTGAAATAAATTGTTTTACTGGCAAGTCGCTTCACTGTAGTGAAGATAAAGCACTGTAATAAGCCAAGAATTCCCTCAAGTCCGATGCTTGTCTGATTATAACGGCAACATTCAAAAAGCATGGTAATAATTTTGTTACAACTCCTCCCATGCCCAGCAAAAAACTTTCTCAAGCCTTTGGCAAAGCAGCAGCCTCTCTCTGAGTTTGTGCATTTGCATTCCAAGTTTGTAGCCCCAAAGGAAGGTAACAGCATTCTATAGTTCCTCTCAGCTCTCCATCTGATTAGATGACAAACTTCCTTCATCCGTTCAGTCAGGTGACAAGCACATGCTGCACTGGTCCTGAGTGCCTAGACCTCTGTGAGGTTCTGGGGACACAAAGGGCAGCAGGTGCAGCCCTGCCCCTGAAGAAGGCAGGCCCGGGGTCTGGGGTCCCGCCAGGCTGGGCCGGCTTTAGCAGTCACACACATGGCCACCCAGCAGACAACTTATACCTATATTCCCCATGGGTTAACAGAAAGAAGTTCAACATATGTTAGCTTGTACCTACTCAGGAGAGGCTTATAAAGTATTGTTGTCTGTACTATATAGTTGTAGATGCTGAAGTTCATAAATTCAGCAAGCTGCCCAAGTCACATAGCTATGCAGGGACAGAACAGGATCCGACATCTGAACAATGGCTGACTCAGGCCTCCATAGCACTGTCCCATGACAAGTCTTCGCAGGGATAACAGATGGCAAAATCCTTTACTAGCTCATAGACTATCACCATTGCACCTGCCTTAAGTCAGGCTCTTTTTTCCCATTTAGATTATTGCAACAGTCTTTTAACAGACCCCTCTCCTCAAGCTTCACTGTACTGTCACGTATCTTCCAAAGACACAATTCTGATCGTGTCATTCCCCTTTTAAAGTCCTCCTGTGGCAGCAGCTGCCTTCTGAATAATATCCGATACTCTCAGCCCAGAAGTTAGAGTCCTGTGGTCTGTCCTGAGCCAGGCTGACCTGTCCAGTCTTACCTCTGTGCACCCCATACACGGAGCCCCTTGAGGTGGTCACACTGCATGGCTTGCGGTCCCACGCTATCTGTCTCTTCATCTCTCACTCCAGTGCTCCCTATTCTGCTAGAGCTGGAGCCTTGGGCAACTGCATTTGGATATACTATGGTACACCTGTTATTCCCTAATTGCTCTTTGATGCCTTTATGAAATGATTTGGAGAAGCTGCACAGGGAAGAATGTCCCAGAAATTGAAAATGCTGCTGGTTAATCAAAAGCTCCACCTTTTGCTGTTGCCAAAGAAATAAGGCAAGTGGCCAAATATCTCATAAGGTTATCTGAGGCAAGTCCAGGGTCTCCATTTATAACAGAACTAAAAGTAGAGATGAGGCACGACATTGTGAGGACGGCATCATGTGCTAGTGGTGCCAACAGAGCAAGCGACTTCATTTGTCCTTGTGCATGAGAACGTGCTTGGGAAAAACTAACCCTCTTAGGTGACTGTGACAACCCCTAAGACAGAATCTCAATCGCCTATGACATCTGACTGTAACATGCAAGGGGTCCTGTGTCAGTCCCAGTTTATAAACCTTGTGGTTTCCTATCAGAGTCTTGCATATAGTCCAATGATTCAGAAGTGGCTGACCCTGAACTAATGTAAAAAAATAATCTGCAGAGTCTGGGCTAATATAGCAATATATTTCCCCAAATCTAACAGAAATAGAATATATCTATATCATCTATATCAATACCTATACCTCTATCTGTATCATCTATATATTTCTCAAGAATAGTTACAGGGTTGGATATTTTCTAAAATATATATCTTATATGTAAATTAAAAATATATATATAAGGTATATACCTCATACCTTAGGATCTGAAAAATGTGAATCAGTGCTATTTTTCTGTAGTTCTAAATTTTCATTCATCCTCAGTTATAAAATAAGTTTCCATGAACTATTTTAGTTTTCTTTCTCTTGGTTATAAATGTTTTGTTTCGTTAAGTTTGTTGACATTTTTGTTTAGTATTTTCTCCAAATGGGGACTATACCACTCATGATATGTATTATACCAGTTACAAAATATTTTTCTACTTGTCAATAAAAAGCAATCAGAAACCATGGGGGATTTTAAGGAACTTGAGTAAGAATGTGTATAGTTCCAAAAATTATTTTATCAACTTAGTGTGCTTGAGTCAACAGCTCATATTCTGGTGATGCCATGAAGGTCCCGTGTTCTCAGCCAGAAAGAAAGAAGGGGATGCTGGGGATGCACGTGCCAAGGGCCCTCATCTTCCACGTGGCTGGTTTATGCTGCTTCACTTTACTGCATGCAGCTAGTCATTCTCTCATTCAAGCGTGCATTCAACAACCACTCATGAGCGCTTTACTATGTGTTAAATAATATACCGCTAGGATGGAGATAAAAATGAGTAAAATTGTGCCTGTCCTCAGTGAGCTTAGGGTCTCACAGAAATGTTTAGACCAATATCCTAATAAGAACAGAACAGGTCAGAACATGATGAGTGAGCGAGGGAGCTCCCAGAGTAGAGCGCACTCACTTCAAGGAGGCTCATGGGTGTGGGAGCCTCAGCAGGTAGGGACTCGAGGGGAGGTAGATGGCCATGTGAGCTGCAGGGTGTATGTGGCATATGGCCTGGAACTGTCACCAGGGCTCCTGGGAATGGAGTGGAAGAAAACAGTGGAAAGAGCTTGGGTCAAGGGGTCCTAATGCCAGGTGAAAAATTTTACTTCATTCACCAGAAAGCAAGAACCCAGTGATTTCCAAGCCTGGCAGTGACCACCGTGGGGCCTCTTTAAGAAGACCCCCACCTGACAGCTTGTACAAGGACTGGAGAAGTGAGACGAAGGCAGGGGTCAGTCTTGGGACCACCGCCACAGTTCTGGCGTGTGGCTCAGAGAATGGAACAGAAGAGGAGAAACCAGGAGACACAGGCTCTGAGCATTTTGCTTTGCGACCTAAAGACCAGTGGTACTACCAGTACAAAATCAAAAGTGAGGGAAGGACACAGGCACATGTGAAAAGAGAGAGAGAGGTCTAACCAGCTCCCCTGGCCACCTGTAGGAGGCCTGTCTCTCAGTGGGACAGAGCATGGGGAACCTGAGGGCGGGGCTGCAAGGACCTCAGCCCCAGGGCAGTGCTGCTCAAGACGTCTCTCCAGGAGCAGTTTATTTGAATAAAATGAATTTCTAAAAAAATGAAATAGAAAACACAAGCCCACTGATCCTGTGCTTGGATGTCAGGGCAGTGTCAAAATCCTACTAGAATTTCTGAGGGCTTTCTCTCAATTTCTGTGCTTGCCTCAGTGTTGTGGGTTCAAGTGTGTCCTCCAAAAAGACAGGTTTTAGTCCTAAACCCCAGAACTTGTGAATAAGCCTCTATTTGGAAAGAGGGTCATGTAACTATGTTAGAAGGCGGTCATCTGGAGTAGGGTAGGCCCAATCCAATGATTGCTGTCCTCATTAGTAAAGAGGCAGAGAGTCAGACACAGAGGGAAGACGTCCTGTGAACAGCTGCAAGCCACGGGCAACCGGAAGTGAACAGAGAAGCATGGATTGGATCCTCCCCAGAGTCTGCAGAGAGAGCACGGTCCTGCCGACACCTGGAGTTCAGACGTCTGGACTCCAGAACTGTGAGAATACATTTCTGTCTTCTAAGCCACCTTGCTTGTGGCACTTTGTGATGGCAGCCCCAGAAAACCCCACCCCTGGGCTATCCAGCAGTACCCAGGGACCCTTTGGGGAAGGTCTGGGGCTCTGGGTTGCTCCAAAAGACTGACCATTCTCTCAGATTTCCACTGGAAGAGCCAGGCCATCCTAGGACACTCAGGAAGAAAGAAAGACCACTATGATTATCAACAACCCCCAGGTGGCAGGCCCAGTGCTAGTGGAGAGAGGAGAACTGGCAATTCCAGGTTCCCAAGCTAAATCTTAAACTGGCTTCCCTATCCATTCAGTTTTTGTCTCCTTTCTCTGAAAACAGAAATATCCCCCTTTCTGCATTTACAGTCAATCCTGCATTTTAAGTCTCATAAGGAGAGCACTTTCCCATGGGAAGCAAGAGACATCAGCCTAATTAAAAAAATAAATAAATAAAATAAATCTGGGGATCATGGGATGGCTCAGTGGGTTGAGCGCTCACTTTGCAGCCCTGAGGTCCAAGGATCAAATCCCAGGCCCCAGACCCACCCATGCAGAACCCATATGCTGAACTGTGGTGTGCTTCCCATGTTTGGGGGCCCCCAGTTCGGTCCCTGCCAGGGCATGCTTCCATGTAGGAGGCCTCCAGTTTGACCCTGTCTTGAGGGGGCTACCTCCCATGCGGGAGGCCCCCGGGCCCAGTTCCTGTTCTACCCAGCCGGCTCCACGCCCACCTGTGTGGAATGAGATTATGTTGAAAAACTAATGAAATACAACTATGTAGACTGCTCTGGACCGTCCCTTTTCTCTCTGTCTCTATCTCTCTCTGTAAAAATATAATAATAATATAAATCTTTCTTAAAAATCCCATTGCTGATAGTTGTCTGTATAGTCATCCCACACCAATAGCCCACACTCAGCACTCCAGGGGCTCTGGGATCAGTGATGGTGAAGCCTCTACTCTCCAGGGAGTGAGTGGGCACAGAGCAGCCTGCCAGTAGGGTCTGCAGACCTCTAAACACACCTTGAGAGAAAGTTGTCTTCACGAGAAGGAAACTACCAATTTATCCTCAACCTTATTTTTACTCCAACCAGGATAAGGAATCCTGTGGGAGAGCACCCACGTGAACATCTCTAGGATTTCCTGGATTGAAATCACATGTGACCCACCCTTGCTTCCAAATAATAATTCTGATAACAGCAGTGACATCCTTGTGTATATATCCTCAGTCCTTGAGACGCACCACCTCAAGTCCTCACAACCACTTGGTTAGGTCAGCATGAATGACCCCATTAGAAAAGAAAATGCATAAAGTCCCATTCATTTTTAAAAAGCTTCTGCACAGCAAAGGAAACCATCAACAAAACAAAGAGGCAACCAGCCCATTGGGAGAAAATGTTTTCAAACAATGCCTCTGATAAGGGGCTAATATCTAAAATATATAAAGAACTGGTACAACTCAACAACAACAACAACAAAACAAGCAATCCAATTAAAAAATGTGCAGAAGACCTAAACAGACACTTTACCCATGAAGACATACACATGGCCAACAGACATGAAAAAAATGCTCAACTTTACTAGCTTTTAGGTAGATGCAAATCAAAACTATGAGATACCACATCACTCCTGCTAGAATGGCTATAATCAATAAAACAAAGAACAACAAGTGCTGGAGAGGCTGTGGAGAAAAAGGAAGCCTCATACACTGCTGGTGGGAGTGTAAATTGGTACAACCACTATGCAAAGCAGTATGGAGACTCCTCAGAAAATTGGGAATGGAATTACCTTATGACCCAGCAATCCCCCTTCAGGGTACCTACCCCCAAAACTTGAAAACCTCAGTCTGTAAAAACATATGTATCCCAATGTTCATTGCAGCATTATTCACAGTGGCCAAGACATGAAAACAACCAAAGTGTCCCTTGATAGATGATTGGATGAAAAAACTGTGGTACATTTACACTATGGAATATTACTCAGCGATAAGAAAAACTAAAATTTTGTCATTTGTAACAACATGGATGGAAGTTGAGATCATCATGCTAAGTGAGATAAGCCAGCCAGAAAAAGCTAAGAACCACATGACTTCACTCATATGTGGAATATAAAACTGAAAGCAACAACAACAAAAAATCTCATGGACATAGTCAATAGTTTAGTGGTTACTTGAGGGTAAGGGGAGAGAGGGTAGGAGAGGAGGGAGCGGGAGCTAAATATATGGTGATGGAAAGAAAGTTGACCCTGGGTGGTCAACACATATTGTAACACATAGACACAGTATTGTAGCTTGTACACCCGGAACCTTTGCAATTTTTACTAACCAATGTAACCCTAATAAAGTTAACAATAAAAAAAAAAGAAAGAAAAGAAAATGTAGGCCTCCTAGAAAACATCATCTCCAGTGTGAACATCGGGTGAACAGGCCAAGAAAACATCTCCTAGGTAAGAAAGCCAGTGCCATTCCCTTTAGTTATGCAGAGTGCTGCTTCGTTATACCCAACACATATATTACCTGTGATAAACTTGCCAACCACCTCTCTTTATTTCATCAGAACACAGATGTATAAAAGTATATGATTAAGGTGACCCGATTTTAACATTGGTAA
>PVKE010008495.1:0-47538 GCA_004027555.1 Craseonycteris thonglongyai | reverse complement strand
GTTACACAAAACATCCAATTGTGGCGCACGCATGTTTCCTCCTTTTGTGAATGACTTTTCGCCGCTAACCATCCACTCATTCCACTGTTCTCTAATGCGATCTTTAAATGGCTTGTTTAGGCACACATCCAGTGGCTGTGCCAATGATGTCAATCCTCCAGGAATAACTGCCGCATCTGTGTTTATTCTTGCCAGCCTGGTCTTTGTGCTGGTAGTTAAATGAGCCCTGAACATATCCCACACCAGTAGGCTACGTTCTTGACGAAGTCCACCTGGTTGCCTACCCCATACAGTATCAAATGGCCCACCTGTGTGGAATGAAACCATGTCGAAAACTGATGATGTACAACTATGGAGACTGCTCTGGGCCCTCCCCCTTCTCTCTGTCTCTGTCAAAAACAATAAGATAAATCTTAAAGCCATAGCTTTACCCCTTCTTCATCCATCCATCCTTTTTCATTCACATGTACAAACTCCAACAGGGAACTTGATTTTCGGCATTGTTTTTCTTTTAAAAATAATCATTGGTCTTAGTTTGGCACCATCAACTGTACATGCTAGTACCACTGTAAAACTGGACTTCTCATGTCCTGTTGTTTTAATTAACACTGTTTTTGCACCTTTTGGATTAACAGTTTTATTTCCAACCATATCGAAATTCATAGCAGTTTCATCCATATTTCCAATCTGACTTAATGCATAGCCATGTTTCTTGCACTGTTGTATTACATATTGATGGAAAAGACTTACTTTGCCGTCAAGATCTACAGGTAATTTTTGTGCAATTTTGGTCTTTTGCCTCAGTACCAGATTGTGCCTTTCCAAGAACCTAGTACTCCAGGATACAGTGGCCTTAAATCCTTTGCTGTTATCTGGGTTAGATTTGACCCACTGAAGTGCAAACATACGTATTTTGTTTCGTGTCACTACATAACCATTTGGACGATGCTCAAGAACCATGTCTGCTACATGCTTTTCGAGTTCTGGCCAATATGGGGTGCCTCTTCTTAATGCACACTTACTCCTTGGCATACTCTTTAATGCATCTCCATTCGCTTTCCAGTCTCGGACCATCTTTTCTGTCACTCCATATTGTCTTGCCCCGCAGCACAGTTATTGTGTTCCTTGGCAAAGTTGACAACTTTCAGTTTGAAACTGGCTTCAAATTTCCTTCTTCTTGCTGGAGCCATGATGGGTTCTTTTCTACCAGCCGTTTGTTGTACACCCACTAATCTTTTAGGCCGGGGTTATACAGTACTGTAGCTTCAGCTACACACAGAATATTCTATTACGGTACCTTTTAACTCACTGTATGTGCCCTAATACTGTAGCATTGGCTACACACAGAATGTCCTATAAAGGCACTGTACCTTTTAGCCCATTGGATGTGCTCTAATACAGTCAATTTAGCTACCATGCATGTGTCCTGATACAGCAGCTTTGGCTACACAGAACGGTCCTGTGCTGCAACTGTATGTACCACGGTGAGCCACTCACAACAAGCAAAGGTTCAAAGGTTACAATAGACCGCCTCTCTGACTCTGGCCAATCTGAGCAGGCTGTTTACTAGAACACAGTGTAGCTTCGGGTACAGAACATGTATAATTTGCATGCATAAAAAGCCTGCTTGGATTGGCTGAGTTAGAGAGGCGGTCCGAGCAGCCTTGCAGTGGTTGGTGCGGGATCGAGTTGGAAAATTCGTTTAGCGGCATATCCAGACGATTATCGGGATCGAGTTGGAAAATTCGTTTACCGGCGTATCGAGACGTTTTTCGGGATCTACTCGGCGTATAAGACGACCCCCGATTTTCGGTTGACTTTTTTTCATTTCAAAAGTCGTCTTATACGCCGGAAAATACGGTATGTTTCAGGGGTTGCCAGGCACTGTGTAAGGGCTTTGGGTGGATTGAGTGCTAAGGGCAGCCCGTTTGCAAGGAGGTGATGTGATTCCACAGCTACATAATCAAGGCCACTCCCTACAACCAGCATGAGGCATCTGTTGACAGCCGCGTAGTGCCTTTGGGCACATCCTTGTCCTTAGAGTCAAAGTGAGGCATGGCTGAGAGATGTCACCAGACTTGAACAAACAGACCAAGATTGTTTCTGAACTAGAGATGTGAACTATGTCATACTCAACCAAGTTTCTGTTCCCATGGGGAGTCAGTAAATGCTTGTTGGTTTAAAGGAATTTAGCTCCAGTCTTAAGGAGTTCTCGGGAGAAGTTGGGAAGGTAGGGATGTGGGACACATTCTGGAACCTCACCGTGTCATCATTTTCTAAAGTGGAGATGAGCCATGTAATGCTTCTGGTCCTGATTGTGAAGCAGTGTGAGAAGAAAACCATGTGTACAGGAAAGCACTTCAAAAAGTAAAGAAGGCAATAAAAATGCCTTTCTCAACTCTGCCCTTTGACAAAAAACAAAAGATGCTTGTCATTTAAATCACCCACTGCCATCTCTCATAAACGCTTGAATTCTGAAGTGAATTTTTAAGATCATCTGTGAACAAATTTGTTATGCTTTTTAAAAATCTAATTGCCATGGAAAATTAAAAGCTAGTAATATTTACACTTGCACAATTTATTTCCCAATAAAGACCCATCTTCTGCCAAAGAGAGGTGTCTAACCTCTTGATGTTATTATTTATTTTATTCTTTCAGTATGAAAGCATCCTAACCACATTTACTGAAGAACTTAGAAAATGGTCAAGTTAAGACAAATCATCCATACTTCAACTCTCTTAATGGCTAGTATTTTGAAATACTCTTTTTCCAAATTTGAAGCATCTTTTCGTAGTAATTGTAGAGCACAAGAAGTGGAATCATAGTTTTTCACTATTTCTTCAGAAGTGTTTTTCTATGTTTTCACATAACTATCAGTTTTAACAAGCTAACCAGTCAGACCTCCAAGTACTTAAAGAAAAGATAATTCTCTGGAAGGCGTGCCTTTCTTCCCGAACCCAGGCCTCACAGTGGACCAGAAAGGGAAGTGAGGAAGCTGGTGATTAGGGTGCTGCCTACTAAACCAACTGCAACCGCTTTTTCTTTGCACTATGTTTTATTACACTCAGAACCAACAAGGAAAGTACAGCTAAAAGCTGTATCTATTCCTGTCTCTTCTCTGTCTTTAGACCTTGTTGCTTAAAATACCAGCAAGCCTCAGGGGGAGGTTTGCCCCAGACTGTCCCAATTTTAGCCCCAAAGTTCTGCATCCTGGGAAATTCCTCAGTCCAGGGCAAACCGGGACAGTTGGTCACTCTACAAGGAAGAAGTGAAGCAAATGTGTGCAGATCCTTCATAACCTGTGCTGGAACGTCTGTGACTATCAGTCTGTGGGAAGCCCCTATGCTCCACCCTCCTGACTTCTGAACTTGCTGTCACTGAATCCCAGGATATCCCGCCCACTTGTCCCGGAGGCAACTGGATACTCCTGAGGGGGCTGATGAGAGTAAATGTGACATTCAGATACAAATGAAAGCTCTGGAATTCTTATATTTAATGCTGGCAGCCTTAAAGGCCAGCTCTGAAATCACTTTGCTTGATCCTTAATCTGATTTCTCTTTTGGTTGCATTTGACTTAGGTAGCCCTTTAGAAGTGAAAAATGTTTCCTTGCTTTGTAAAGGAAACAGAAGGATTTCTCTGTGACCTCCCCTGCCCCAAAGTGGGCATTCCTCACATCACATGCACAAAAGTATGCAGGTCAGCTCTTCACCGCCTCATTCCCTGGACTTAGTACTCTGGTTTATGGTGACGATGGAAGAACAGGAGACACAGGTCAGGGATAGGCTTCATATCAATTCAGTTCAACACACTGTACTCTAAAATGCACTCTAATGCTGTACATCAAAGCGTGTTTGTGGAGTAATCTGAATGCTCATCCCTTAAAGATGAAATCGATGGAATGAAATCCCTTAAATCGATTTCAAAATACGCTGATGATAGTAAGGCAGCTAGGAGAGACAGAAAGATGCAAGCTTCGTTTAGTGGCCACTGAAGGAAAATGCCAGCTATAACTGTGCATTTGCTAGTTAATCAGCATCTTTTCATTGAAGTCTAGAAGGGGAATTACTTTATAGATTATTATCTTTGTTAATCAGCTATAATCAGGCCTTCCTAGAAGGGTGAAGTACTTAAGCCTTGTCGGCTGGTACAGATCATATATAATTGTTTCCATACTGTTGGCAAAACAGCTGTAGGAGATTTGCATGGGCCATAACTACTCAAGGTCTTTGAGGCAATTTCTTTGTATAAACAATGCACATTTTTATTGCTGTCATGGAGTTGAGGGGTTTTTTTAATTTTTTAAAGAGGCTTTGAATTGACCCGGATTTTTTCCCATTGGGTTTCTGCTGAGGAGAGTGGAGGTGGTGATGGTGACTGGAGAACATGAAAGGCATGTGTTCCTGCAGCAGGGGCCCCGGGCTCTTTCATCTCAGGCTGAATCCTGGCCCATTGCTGCTTGAGGATTTGGAGTGTGGAACAGTCCTGGGCTTTTCAATTACGTGTGAGCCTTTTGAGAAGCCTACTCCAGGCAGGCAGAGGTGGGAACTCACACAGCAAAACATTTTATATTCAACCAAAGGTCCTCACTTGGCCAAACCAGAGCTTCCAGATAGATCTAAAGTAGTGCAGAGTTGACGAAAACCTCCTTGCTGGGGGTAGAGTGACAATACCTGACAAGAATTCATTTCCTGTTAGTTGCATAAAAGTAGCCTAAGAAGAGTAGAAAACAAAGGAGGAAGTTACTCAACTGTCTGCCACCCCATCAATTGTACTCATTTTTTAAAGTTTCATTTCATGTATGTGACTAGGTACACATATTTTACCTAACCACTTACTAGTTATGAACTTTTTTATTGTCTTCAAGTTTGTCATTACAAGATGACAAGGGAATATAGATATATATATACATCTATGCTTTGGGGCTTATTTTGATAAAATACATTCCAACAATTGGGATTATGAGGACAAAGAGTTCCGACACTAATCGTCTTTGTGTTAAAAATGGACCACTACGTTTCTGAAGAGTATAGTGCCATTTGATGCTGTGCTGTCCCTCGCAGTTTCACAACTTCATCAGCATTAGGTGTCATCTGAATTCTTTTTCAAGCAGATTGAAAATTGTCTGGGGAGAAAAGAGATGAGTGGCCTCAGAGTTGTTTCCACTATAGTCTCCATCAACTTCAGAAAAAACTGTGCTCTGGGAAGGCAGGACAGTCCTCACTGCTGACACATGGCTGTCCTCATTAAGAAAAGGGAGTCTTGAGAGTGGCATGGCAGACACAAGCAACAAATTGGAAGCACCTGCATCTGTCTTTCTGCCTCAAAAAAATTCTAGCTGCCACTGTGATAGCAACGTGGGAGGGGAGAGCAACGTGGACTAACAACCCCCAGGAGGATGGGCAGCGGGCCAGCTAGAGCAGTGCCTAAAAGCGAAGCTAATGACGGACAGGCTTCATGAACACCCCAGGCTGTAGGACTCCTCCGCCCACTAACACGCTGTCACTGCCGTCCTTGTCTTTAACATAGCCATACATCCACTTACGTGATAGCACTGGGTAATAATACAGCGTAAGCACTTGTGCAACCAGGAGAAGCTTGGATGCAGATTCCTACAAAGAACCAAACGTTTGGAAGAATGCAGTAGTTGAGATGAGGCTTGAGTTTACTTCAGGTTGTTGGCGTGTGTGGCAAGAAAATGACCCCAGTGACCTGCAGGGCTGGCCTCCCTTAGCACTGCGTCAGGGAAGCTCATGGTCCCATATCTCTCTCTCTCTCATTCTCACTCTCTCAGGGTGCATGTGTACGCACATTGTCTATGACTAGCTGGAGCAGGGGTCTCCAAACTTCTCAGCCCGCGGGCCGCATTAACTATCAAACAGCAGTTTGGGGGCCGACTACACACTCGAGCTCCAAATAAAAAAGAGTCAAAACATAGATGTTGTTTTTAATTATTTATTTAATATTATTTTATTCAGATAAAAAGGTCTCCATGGGCCGGATGAGAGGGCTTTGCAGGCAGCATGTGGCCCAGGGGCCGTAGTTTGGAGACCCCTGAGCTAGAGTCACTGGGTCCGGTTGCTGGATCCTACCTTTTCACCCGGCCCAATTTCCTGTAGGTTCTGATCTACAGTGGCCAGCTGGACATTATCGTGGCAGTGCCCCTGATGGAGCACCTCGTGATGACTATCGACTGGAAAGGATCCCAGGAATACAAGCAGGCAGAGAGAAAAGTCTGGAAGATCTTTAAATCTGACGATGAAGTGGCTGGCTACGTGCGGCAAGTGGGTGACTTCTACCAGGTATGAAAACCCTCTGCGGCATGCAGGTTGTAGACATGGGACAGTGGGGTTGACACCAAAGCCTGAATACCCATCAGGCCTGGCTGGCCTTCAGCAGAGTCACCCTCCAACCAGAGGTGTCTCCTGCAGCCCAACTTTCCATGGAGAATCTGAGTTCATATTAAACTGTGTCAGACTTAACGTAAACCAAGACAGAAGTGTTGATCTTGTTCAAGAACAAGGTAACAACCAAAAAGACAATGCTCAGGCCCCCAAAAGGTGAATCGTTAATGAGAGAATTAGTCTACTTGGGAACCAAGGGGAACTTGAACAAATTACAGGAGAAAGCTTCAATGGAGTGGCCTCTGGTAAGTCGATGATCACATTTGTATATTGCACATGGACCCCGGGGCAAAATCCCTCTGGCTGATGCAACCTCCACGTTAGAGGTCAGACATTACTTCAAGCCAGGCCTGTCCACTGTGCCTCCTGTTTGCAGGTCTCAGCCCTTCAAGGATAAACGGGGCTTCTTCAGTGATTACATGACAATGGCACTGTTTACCTCCAGAAAGTGTTTGGAGAACTTAAGAAAGCCCCTCCGTGAGCTTTTGCTTAGTTAGGAGGAGACATTGAAATCTTCTGGACTTGATTCCCACCCCTGCGCTGTTTTTAGTTTGAGGCAACTTTGGGAACTTCATTCTGTCCCTCTTGAGTATTTAGAATCACAGCTTTCTAAATGCTTGCATTTTCTATTAGGCAAATCTATGCTCCGGAGAGGAATTAGTCACAGGCATGTTACCTTAAAAGTACTTTGCTTTGAGATAATAAAAGAGAGTTCACAAAGAATTTCATAAGGGGGTCACTGGATTATGATATACGTGATTCATTTCTGTTAGAAGAAATGGTAGATCAGGTAAAATTATAGGTATCTTAATGTAAAAAAGGTCCCTTTGCTCTCCCACCCCAGTCATTGTAACCATTAAATAACATGTTAGAAATTTAAATATTGCATAAAATTTTAACACAGGAAACTGTTGGAAGACATATTTCTGGGCTCAAATGAGAGGAAACGCTACCTTGGAAAGGTCATAACGTTATACTTTCTAAATTGAGGTAATGTATACCAAAGAATTAAATACTGGTAGAATGGCAAACTAAAGGACTCAACAGAAATAAATATAGATATAGCTATAGATATAGAGAGATAAATATAAATAAATATAATTTTCTTTTTGAACATGGGACCAGGGAAGGACAGAATGAAGAGTGTCTGTTTACATGGAGAGAGATCTGGAGAGGTGATAAGCTCTGTGTCAACACTAATTTTTGTCTCTACAAAGTAGCATTCAGGTTTCTGCCCCTTAACTACATCATGGTAGTGGTTTTGCAGGCTCCTGGCCCCTGGATCAACCGTTGCTTTCGTGGGGACAGGTCCACAGAACGTCAGGCTTAGCTTGTTGCCCTGTCCTTTACTTGGAAAGCCTGGCCCCTGTGCTTGGCAGCGTCATAGGCCCCCGAGTAGCCCTGTTCCTAATCTTTGGAGCTGGGAATATGTTATCTCATACGGCAAGAAGGATCAAGGGACTGCATATGGAAATCATGGTGCTACTCTTCTGAGATGGGGAGATGACTCTTGATTATCCAGAAGGGCCTAATGTGATCCCACACATCCTCCTGAGTGAATGAGGGAGGCAGGCGAGTCAGTTAGAGGGAGACTTGAAGATGCGAATTGCTGGCCTTGCGGGTAGAGGAAGGGATGAAGGCAGAAGCTGGAAAAGGCAAGGAAATGGGGGCCCCCTGAGGGCCCCCAGGGGGACAGCCTTGTCAACATCTTGACTTTATGGTGAGACCATTTCAGACTTTTGGGGTTCTCCTCTTATGCCACCATCTTAGAAACCCCCCCATTTCAGACTTCTGACCTCCAGAATTACGCATGATAGACATTTACTTGGTTTTAAGGCACTGAATTTCTCGTGTTGGTCCTTTAATATGTTTCAGCAGTTCCAATCTACATCCACTATTTAAGTAAATCAATTAAAAGATAATACTATCTATGATGGTGTGCAAAATAACAAGACAAGGGAACAGAAAACATGGCAATAAAAGATAAACGTTATATGGGTGGGCTCTTCTACCTGTATTTATGTTCAATATTGATAAAGACAAATATTTATGTTTAATAATGATAAAGAGAGCTTTGGCTTCTTGAGCATTCAGTATGTGCCAGACACTGTATCGGTGTTCCAAGGGTGTTCTCAGAATAGGTCGCCCCCATCACAGGCTACCATTTCCATTTTACATATGAGGAAACAGACTTCGAGAAGGTAAATAATTAATCCAGTATCATCCGATGACAGGTTGGAATTCAAACTTTATTCAGTTTTTAGCTTGTTTGCCTGTGTCATATTTAATTCCCAGGAAGGAGGAGAATGCTGCAAAATGTTTAATTTTTTTCATATGTCTTAAAGGTATTTGCTAGGCATTCCTTAGGTGCAATATAAAAGACATACTTACCAATACTCATCAGGATCTAAATGTAATACCTCCAGCGATGTATGGGAGCACAGTGATGCTTTGCCTGTGGCTAGCATTGAAGAAATAACCTTTATTAGATCAATAACAAAATGCCCATAAGCTTTTATTTCTGACCGTATCCTCCCGTTCACTGACCAGCTGGCTTGGCTGCTATAAGATCGGCAGGATGAGTAGGACAGTCTTCTATCACGGGGCTTGGACTCAAAGGAGGAAAGGGATAAAGGCAGAAAATAAGTACCTATACACATTATGAAATAAGATACGGTCAGCAAAGAAAACCGAATGATGTCACAGAGCATCAGTGGTAGGAGGTGCAGGTGCTAGTTTGGATAACCAAGTAGGTTTTCTGAAGAGCTGCAACAATGGGACAGGAAGGGGTCACCATGTGCAAAGAAAGGTAGGTAAGAGTGTCTGTTCAGAGAGCGTCTAACAAGCTGAGAGACAGAAACAAGCTGATGTGTCTAAGGGAAGGAAGGAGAACTAGTGAGTGGGGTGTGGTAGGAACAGGGCAAGAGAGGAGACGAGGGAGGAGAATCATGTGGGACCTTGTGGGTCAGGGTAGAGTTTGGATCCAGAAAGCTAATCCCCTCCCATATAAATCGCTACACACACACACACACACACACACACACACACACACACACACACACACACACACACGGGCTGTCTGGAAAGTGTCCAGCCATGTAACCATTCCTGTTATAGTGACAATATATAGAGACAGGACTGGTAAGGAGGTAATTAAGGTTATATGAGGTAACTAAGGGCAGGGCTCTGATTCTATGAGATTGGTGTCTTTAGAAGACACCAGAGAACGGGCTTGGGCTGCTCTCTCTCTCTCTCTCTCTCTCTCTCTCTCTCTCTGTCATCTCTCACTGTCATGTGAAGACACAGCAACCATCTACATGAGCCAGAAAGCCCTCTTACCAGAAACCGAACTGGCCAGCACCTTGATCTTGGACTTCTCAGCTTCTTAACTATGGGAGACACATGTGTTTTTCTTTAAGAACCGCAGGGTTGTTGAAGGGCTTCAACACGCTACTAAGCTTAGAGCAGTACCTGACTCACAGTAAATGTTTGCTGGTGTTCCTGTTATTTTTATCACTCTGGGTCACTTTATAAGAATATACATAACAAAAGGAAAATTATGCATAGTGAAAGTCAAGATCAGGGCAAATGTTTGATTGAGAATCAACCCTTAGGGGACAGTTGAAATGGTAATATTTAGGCCATGAAGGGCACACATGAAGGCTGAGCGGCCAGGGAGCGATGGGCATGTCATGTGCCCCCCTGTCTGCACTGCTCTATGGTGAGGACCCCAGCAGGCGCACTCAGCGCTCCCTCCAGGTCCTTTGATGGCTGCCTCCGCTGCATGTTACCTCACATCCCCAGCCCAGCCTGTGAACGGGCAGCTCCTTGGCCTTGCACACGTGTCCTTTTCGGCTCTGTGTACAGAGCATCCCGCTTGGGAGGCCAGATTGCAGCCACAGGGCACCATGTGCCTTCGATGTGTGAACAGAGCTTGGCTGCCACTCAGAACCTGGTGGCAAATATCACACGAAGCCCGCTGACGACTCTTTTTGTGAATGCAAAGCACGCTGAGAGATGAAATGGCATTTCTCTGGCTGCCAAAAAAAGAAAAAAGAAAGGGTAACAAAAGAAGCAAGGCCCACATATGTTTGTGACAGGCAGTGTCTCACCACGCGGCAGGGGACCTGCATTATATGTTGGGGACTTAAAATTGTTGACAGGCTCCTGCCCCCTCAGTGCCTCAGTGTAGGATGGTGGGGGTGGGGGTGGGGGTGGGTGGGTAATGTGTGGACATGAGGGTGGAACGAAGGAGGGAAACGAGCTCCGGTGTGTGTAACAAAGGCATTCTCTGTGAGGCTTGGACTGGGGATACTGTCCAAATGTCACGCGTCTGATAATGAAAAAAATGGACCTTAGCCATGGACTTGCTTTTCAGCCTGAGACGCACAAAACAGAAGCATGTGTATGTGTCTGCCAAAAAAGAAACCTCTCTCTCTGCCAAACTCCACGGCTCTTAATTTTAAAAATCGAAACCCAAGTAGGCTTGTCTTTGGAGGGTTCGTTAAAATGTCCACTTACAGGGATGACAGCTCTCCCCAGGGAGCCCCAGGGGACTGAGAGGGAGCTCATGTCCCCAGCTGGTCCCACCACGCCATGCCCAGGAAAGCCAAAGGCCGCTGCAGCTTGCCGTTGGAATGAGGTGACGAGCTAGGTTGGGAGTTGTCCCGTGTGGGTCCTGGGGTAGCGGGAGCCAGCCTTAGGCACCAGAACCATTCTCAGGTTGCTAGGATACTGCGTCCTTATTAGGCCATCTGGGCAGCGGCCTCTTCTGAACCTTAGTTTGTCTGTAAAATGCCCAGCTTGGACTATCTATCTCTAAGATACCTTCTAAGAAAGATAGGAGATACCTGCTTTTTATTAACAATGCCAAGGGAGGCTCAGTTAGCAGGCAATATAGAATATAGTGGCCTTCACTGTATACATGTATAGGTATACATATAATATATACACACCTACTATCTATACACACACGCACCCTTCTACTGGTACTGACTAGTGTGTGTGTGTGTCTATGTATATATGTGCATGTGTGTAGACATGCTGTATATTGACTTAATTGTGTTATAGTGTAGATCAGAGTTCTGATCGTCTTTTCTCCTGGGTAGTGATAACCCCTGATCATCACTGTCAAGGCCACCTTGCTGTTCCTTTTGGGGTCTTTCTCTGCCTTCCTCTGCGTGTCAAAGTTGCTGCTCATGATCTCTTTGGATATTGTCACAGCTTTGGAAATGCAGGATATTTTGTTCTTACATTACTGAGTCATCACTTCAACCCCAAAGAAGTTTTGACTCCACATTTAGAAATTGTACTCAGAATACTAGCAACACTGAAAAATTTCTATAAGACATTTATGAAGCTGAATTTTCTGACAAAAGCATCGAAATCGTTTCAAATGTTTCTATCGCTAAAATATTTTTATCGAGACTAACTATTTTCCATACAAACATTGAAAGAAACATTTGAGTCACAGGTCAGTGTCAAATCTTCCCAAGGTATAGCTTCCATTGTTAGAACTTTTGCATTGTTTTCAACAAGCCTGTTTTTCCTGGTAGCCGTTTAAGTCACTGTTTTTTATTGTGTTTTTTTATCAATATCAATCCAAACTATTCAGTAATTTCAGGATGGATCGTCTCAGCTCAGTAACATTTTACAGCTGGGACAAGTTTTAGATCTGATGTTCCAGACGGGGAAACTAAAGCCCCGAAGTTAAGTGACTGTCCCAGAGTCCCCTACCCGTTTCACGTGGGAGCAGAGATGAAATTTCGGGCCTCCTGGCTTCCAGCCCAGTGGTTTCTGCTTCCCCAGGGGACCCGCCGCTGGAATGGCAGATTGGCAGCAGCGTGCTGCTAATAGAGTTAGGACTGGAGCCTGCGTACCTGCCTGCCCTAACGACAGCCGCCCAAGGAGCCAAGCGTTTCACATCCAGTGTGAGCTCTGTGCTCACATGCGTGTGCCCACCTCCGATCGAGTGTCAGGACTTCTTCAAAGGTCCTGGATCTTGGTCGGTGGTGAGGTCAGGTTCATTCAATGTAAAGAGAGTTGTGGCTTTATCTGAGGACTTTGGTGTTAGTAAAAGAGCAGGTGCTAAAACGGGCTAAAAGGAGCAGAGGAAACTGGTGGGCAGAGCCTTGGGGTGAGAGCGGACGAGGCAGGGCAGGGGCAGGGGCTCAGTGTGGTTCTCCTGTGGAGCCAGGAGAGGAGAGACGCTCGAAAGGGATCATGGGGCCGCCGTGGCCGGCCAAGGGGTGAGTGTTCATTGTTAAGCAGCAGGGAGCCACTGAAGGCTTGGGGGGTTTTCTTTTTAGTTCTTTTTATTGTAGTGAAACACCGACCATGAAATTTACCATCTTAACCCCGTGTGAGTGGACAGTTCAGTGGCATTAAATACGTTCATGTGCTGTCTGACCACCATCCACACCCATAGTTCTTTTCATCTCGTAAAACCGAAACTGTGTCGTGTTAGATACGAACCCCATCACCCCCCAGTCCCTGGCAGCCACCATTCTGTGGGTCTCCATGGCTCTCTACATATCTCATGTAAGTACACATACAGTGCTTGTCACCGTGGGAAGTTTTTAAGCACATTGGCAGTGCTGGTCTTTGGGAAGTTTAACATAGCAGCCAGAGGATGAATGCAGGGTGGAAAGAGGTCCGAGGAGGGGGAGCACTGGGATCCAGGGAGCGTGGTAGGAGCTTTATGGGAAGAAGGTTCTCAGCCTACTTCTCCAGACTGCCTTCTCGAAGGTTGATTCTGAAATAGAGATGGAGGAGGGGGATTAGCTTCGGAATGTCCAAAGCTGTGAGGACCGATTCCTGTGTGAGAGACGGTGTTCGCTGTGTAGCCAGACACACCAACTCACAAGCAGGGTCACAGAAGGAGAGCCTGGCAGGCTGGTGGCACCCTGGTCCTCTCCTTAGGCAGCCACAGGAAGCGCCCCTGAGCCATGTCTTACACCTTGACTCTGCCCGGGGTTTGGCTTCTGGAGCCCTCAGGCCTGTAGTCTGTGACACTCCCCTCAGGGGAGTTTTCCTGAGTTTCCAATAATCAGATCTTCAGCTAGAGGTTTCACCCAGATAAACCAAAGGGAAGGAGCCGGCTGCCCTCAAAGCCTGACTATTTGGGAGAGTCATGAGCAAGGGCAGGTTGCCACAACCAATGTCAGGCAGTCAGGATCAATGGCAGATGGTCATGAACAACGGCAGGCAGTCATGAGTAATGGCAGGTGGTCACAAGCAATGGCAGGAGGTCATGACCAATGGCAGGCAGTCATGACCAATGATAGGTGGTCATGACCAATGGCAGGTGGTCATGACCAATGGCAGGTGGTCTGGTGTAAAGAGGGGAAGGAAGGTAGACGGTGGAGTCAGACAAACCTGGTTTGGATTTCAGGTGTGCCCCTTACTAGCAGTAGGCTGGTTCCTGGTTCTGTACATCTGAGGGAGACCAGTTACTTCACAGGAATGTCCGCAAACCCTCAGTCTCATGGTCTGCCACACACTGTTTTTTATCCACAATTTTATGGAATGCTAGCCCCTCCCTTGTAACTCATATGATGGTAATTATAACTGAGGAAACCAAAGTTTCACCTGGAAGACTTGCTTAAGGCTTCGAACAGCAGTAGTGTCTGAGATTTGGCAAGCCTAATTCACCTGTCCCCCTCACCACAGTGCCTTTGAGGGCATGACAGGGCAGTGAAGGGGGGAGGGATGGAAGACTCCGGTTGGTCAGATCCGGGCTGCATGTGTGCTCTTGGCGTGTGTACGTGGTGGTGGTGACAGAGGTAGGGTGGAGTGTCGGTGCTGGACAGGACCTGGCGGCACATCCAGTCCACACAGAATGGTTTGTCCCCTAATGGGGAGTGCTTACAAGGAAGAGGTGGGGGAGGGGAGGGTGCAGTGCACACAGACAGCAAGACCACAGCTTCCTCACTGTGCTTGTCTAGAACGAGCATTAACTTTATGTGGTTCCTTTGACTACCTACAACTAAAAAAGCAGAGAAAAGAATAACCATAGTCCTTGGAGCAAAGAGGGCCGTCCAACTAGGATTTGATTGTCTCCACGGATAACCCACAGAGGGAATGACTTTCTTGGATTTCCTGCTGACAATTCACTTTTTTTTTTTTTTTTTAATTTTAAACAGTTGTGGGAGTATTATGAACTGTTTCTGAAGGAAATAACCGTTCCAGAAAAGTCTTCAGCCAGTCTGTGGTTGCACTGACAAAATCACAATAAGCAAAGAGCATAAATGTGGCTTTTGCATTCAACTGGTAAAGCTGAGATGAGAAGTTCAGACAATATTTAAGGAAAGTACTGGTAACTGTTAAACAGATTTGAGACAATGATTACCAAATGCAGCTAATTCCCTGGAAAAATGTTTTGGCTTTGTGACAGAAATTATTCAACCGAGCCTTTATCTCTCTCCCAGCTCTGTTCCCTTCTACAAAGACAGGAGTCCTGATTGATGGGCACTTTGTCTCCCTGTCTAGACCTGGGACGGAGTCCTTCTGTCCGTTTATGGGGTTCAGACTGTGGGCAGCAAGCCGGAACATAATGATCAAACCACACACCCACCTCCTGCATGAGGAGGCTTCCTGTGACCAGAGAGCTTCATGGGCAGTCACAGATGGGGTGCCCCAGAAACAGGCCTTGAGGGAAAGTTTGGCGTCCACCATACTTGTTAGGGATCAACCCCTGTGAGAGTAAGGGACAGGAAGCGCAATGGGCAGAGAAGGAAATCAAACTGTGATACGGGCCTGGTAAACCTTGGTCAACTTTGCAGGGAGCTCTCGAGAGAGTATTTTCCGTTAGAGTGTCTCACATCGGTCCAAAAGGACCAGGCCTTTATACCCCCACCTTACTCAGTCACCAAACGTGGCTGCCCCAGGGCGGCCATCAGCTTGGCAAAGGCTTCTCTCTGCAACTGACCCCGGCCTTATAGGAGCTGGCGGCTGGGGTTGATTCCTACTGGACACCCACCGCTGGGCCACATGTCCATCCTGGAAGGGGGGCCTGAGGATGCCGCTCCATGTCTAGCACAAAGGCCACCAGATCATGTCCTTGTGAGCTCCCTAGGATGGGGCAGGGCTGGGGAAGACAGCGGCAGGAGCTGGGGGGTTACAAAGACCGCGTGGGATGTTGGTTGGTCTTTGTTTGCATAATGGAAGCTTCCACCTAAGCTCTTCGTGTAATTCTCTCTTCTGTCTGCATTAGAAAGATGCGTTTCAGTTCACATCCAGGTTCCATGATAGGAGCAACAGAGTTTTCACGAAAAAGAATGAAGAATTGTCAGTAAAAGTTTTTTCAGGGGAAAGCCGGGATGGCTCAGCGGGTTAAGCTCTCGCTTTGAAGCCCCGAGGACCGAGGATCGAATCCCGGCTCCGGCCCAGGTGGACCCACGTGCCGAACTCGGGTGTGCTTCCCGAATGCGGTGAGGCCCCCAGTTCAGTTCAAAAAATATATAAAAAAAAACAACTTTTTTTTTCAGGTATTTATTACTATTATAGAGTAAGAAATCACACCAAAAGTGAGTGACTTAGCACAACAGTGTATTAATTCTCACAAGTATGTGGGGCAATGGGCTCAGCTGGGTGGTTCTCCTGCTTCCCATGAGGTCACCTGAGGTCACACATGCAGCTGGGAGTTTGGCTAAAGCAGGGACATCCAAGGTGGTCTCCTCTCCTCTCGCGCCCCCTCCACCTGGCCTCTGACCATGCAGTGGCCTAGCCCGGCCTTCACAGTGTGGTGGCTGGTCCCCCAAATTGAGAAGAAAAAGATGCCAGTCCTTTTAAGGTCAGGGCTCCAAGGTCCCAGAATATTATTTCCATTGCATTCTCTGGGCCAAAGTAAATCCCAGAGCAAGGCCAGAGTCATGGTGATGGAAAGGATGACAAAGAATTGGGGACTGTTGTTAATAGGCTACATTTCCTAAATCAGTGCGTTTCAGCCTGTGTGAATATAGATCCCCAAGCACTGTTTCCAGGTATTCTGACTGCATTGGTCTGGGGTACGACCTGAGCTACAGTATTTAAGCATCTTAGGGAATTTTCATATGTAACTGGTTTGGGGAACCCTAAACTGTGATGTCCCTTGTCCCTCTGTTGATACTGAAGTGGCCTCCAACTTGCAGGAACCCTGTGCGGCTTATGTTTGGATAAACTTCCGTTCTGATGCCTAAAGTGTTTTCTAAATCGGGACTTATTTTACTTACTTCCAGGCCAACCAGAAACCTGAGAACATAGTTTTACTCTTAACAAACCAGCCATTGATCCGAAGCATCACATTTAGAAAAGTGTCCTCTCATCCACAGTGTCTACGGGAGTGGCTCTGGGTCTCTGAAATCTTCAGCCAAAACCCAACGTTCGGTTTTAGACCTCATTCCCTGCCATGCATTGTAGGTTTACAAGAGGTCTTTGTTCTCTCAAAGCACCGATAGGCCGTTGGTAATTTAGACTCGGAGAAAAACTCTTTTATTTATTCAAAACATTAGCTTCCTTTTCCCGACAGAGTTTTGCCCTGTACTGAAATAAGGTGATCCTCATGTGCCAAGTCTTTAGGTAGTAGTGTGTCTTTTTTATTTTCCGTAAAGATACAACTAGACACACAGGATCTACTATAAACATCCAGAGGGTTCTCAGCAGACGCCATCCACCCATCACAGGGACCTTGTTTCTGGGTATTGATTACTTATTATTTGTTTCTGGATATTAATTTTTTTTTAATTTATTGTTTTTGACAGAGGGAGAGACAGAGACAGAGAAAGACAGAGGGAAGGGGGAGGGTACAGAGCAGTCTCCACAGTTGTACGTCATCAGTTTCCTCCATAGCTTCATTCCACACAGGTGGGGGCAGGGGTCATGCAGGGTGGGAACATAGCTGGGGACCTCCCACATGGGAAGCATGCCCTAGTTCAGAATATGGGTCCACACAGGCCGGGGCCAGGATCCAATCCTCGGACCCTGGGGCAGCAAGACAAGCGCTTAACCCACTGAGCCATCCCTTGAATATTAATTAATGATCAAAAGCTAAGGCTATAATGGATTGATATAATTAACTTCATGGCAAAGTAAAAATAAAAATGCATTGATTTAAACTGAAGCCTTCTCAGGAACTAACCTGGGGTAAGGACCTGTGGTTCCCATTCAAGGGGTCAGTGAACTTGAAAGGGAAAGAAAATTTTGCATTTTTATGTTTACTAACCTCTAACCAAAACAGCATTTCCTTCCATTATGAGTGATAAAATTTAGCATTTCCTGCCATTATGAATGTAAGCGGCAAACCAGAGCAGCCTTACCAGTACCTTTGACCTTGTCCCCAATAGAAAGCAGAAATATGTTCACATTAAATATGCACGCTGTTGCAAATACTTTGAAGGAACATTTATGACCATCACTGCTTTAAAATTACAGTAATTATCAGGCCCACTGGTTACTCCTAATGAGTGTGTTCATATAGAAGTGTGTGTATTGCTATATCACACGTTTCCTTTTTATAATGGTAATTTCAATATAATGGCTTCATTTGTCATCTATTTTATGATAGATAATATGTATACCTATTATACACATCATAGATGTGTATATATATTTACATATATAGTATATGTAAAAATGTTATTCTGAGAGGTATCCATAGGCCACACTAGACAACCATAGAAGTCCATGGTGCAAAAAAGACCAAGAACCCATGCACTAGACTATTTGAATTGTTGAAAATAATTTATAACCCTCCCCAACCCAAACGACAGACCACCTTTGGGGACCCCAGATTGAGCAGTTATGAGCTTAGCTATCATTTTTTTCTAGTTTATTATCCTTGGCAATTCTAACTTTCTACTACCACGATTCTCGAGTGACATTGTAGTAGGGGTAGAGAGACCAGAGACTGTTAACACTGGATTAGCTCCCCACTCTGCCACTTCGTAGCTGTGTGACCTCAGACAAATTACTTAACGTTCCTCAAGATGTTCCTCATCTGTGAAGTGGGAATAATGTTAATACCCACTTCTTCCACAGGAGGATTAATATTAGGATTAACTGCAATCATGCTTATTATACATTACTTGACATTCTATCTGGTGCCTTGTCAGCATGTAATAAATACTTATTCCTGTTGCCTTTATTGACTTCTCTTGGCATTAGTCAGTTTTCACAAGGCAATAAGCTCTCCCTCTTAAGAGATACTGTGCTTTCAGCTGATGAAGTGGGCTGTTATTTATCAGATAGGCTGGGAACTACTGCAATTTTATCCAGTGTTAGCTTCTCTGTAACAGGGAAACAGGCGTGGTGGGAGGTGGAAGAACTAGAGAACTGGGAAGGTGTACCACATTTTGCTACAAGGCAGTCCATTAATCATATTAATAGTAATACGTGAAAGTGGCTAAACTGAGTAATGAGATGTCTCCAAAGCCTTGGGTTTCTTCTAGCTGAACAATAATATGAACAACCCCTGTTGACAACAAATGGAGCATCCAGCATTTTTGTTTTACTGTTTGTACATTTAACCTATGGAAATAGGGGATGCGAGAAATATAGGAGTTTGGTTAGTAAAGATACAATGTAGCAAAACAAATTGGCCACTTGCTTTTCTGCTGGCCATCATGGAGATGTGGGTGTTTGTTTTGGATCCTAATATTTATTTATTTATTGTTTTATGCAGTAGCCGGAGTCCCAGGATTTTGATTCTGGCGCTAGCCCTGCCTTAGAGCTGCTTAACAAAGGGGCACTTCCCACTTGTGCCCTTGTTTCCACTCCATTGCTTCTCGAATCCTCCCACTGACTTGTTTGAGACATATGGCCACAGCCCATCTCATCATCGCTGTGTTGGGCAGAGGAAAGAAGCATGGCAGAGAGCAAGCCAAATTTCTTACAGATTTATTGTTATGAGTTTGACAGCATCAGTAGGTGGTCTTTCCCTTTATTTTTTTAAAGTTAAAATTGAACAATAACCAAAGAATACATAGAATACTTGTGTAAGATGAAACAAGCAATGATATGTGAACACCCTTGGATTTATCAGCTAGTATCAGAAATGCAACGTTACCAGCAGCTCGCCCTTCCCCCTCCCATCCCCTTTCCTCATTGTCCTTAGAGGCAACCCACTGTCCTGGATTGTGCTTTAAATCATTCCCCCACTTTTTATTTTAATCAATAGTTTTACTATAGATACACATCTCTATAAACGATGTGTTACTTTTCATGTTTAATTTTAGAGAAAGGAATTATTCTGCAATATATTTTGCAATAACACTTACGTTATTCAGTGCTGTGTGAGATTCATCCATGTGGATCTATCTGTTCAGTGGTGCTTCATTCTTTTTCACTGCTGCATAGTATTCCACCGATATAATTCCATTTTATCACCCACCCGTTCCACTGCTGATGGACATTTGGGTTGTTTCCACTCTTTTGCTTCTATAAATATTGCTGCTATGAACATTCTTGCACACATCTCCCTGTGCCTGCGTGCCAGAATTTCTCTAAGAATAATGCGTAGAGGCGGGATTGATGAGTTAGTTCACAGATCCCCAACTTCATTAGATAATGCCAAACTTCCTTCCACATTGATTGGATTCTTGCCAGTAATGCACAGGAGTTCTGGTTATTCCACTTTCTCACCAACTCTTGGACTTGCCCCATGTCATCTTGCACATGGGTTTATTAAATTGAAAGGTCCTTTTAGTGTCTAACATTCATGCTTCGCCTTCTTGTTCTCTTGCTGTCTTTCCCATCTTCTCCAACTGCCATCATATTGAAAGACTATAGCGTCCACACACAATGAAAGGGTGGCAGGAACATGTCACATCTAAATCTTGGTGCTGCTTGGGTTGTGCAGATGCAGTTTATTTCCCCTTTCTGGATGTCCTGTGCTGAATTTGGCTACCCAAACACCCAGGTTCAAAACCTCAGAGGAGATGCCATGATGGCTCAGTGCAGTAAATGCTCCGTTAAGTGCTCGTCTTGTAGCCCTGGGGTCCGAGGATTGAATCCCAGCCCTGGCCCGTGCAGACCCACGTGCTGAACTGGGGTGTGACCCCCAGCTCGGTTCTCGCCGGGGTGAGCCTTCCATGTGCAAGGCCCCCAGTTTGACTCCTGGTCCCTGGCCTGGTTCCTGCCCTGTGAGGTCCCCTGCCCACCTGTGTGGAATGTAACTATGTCGAGAACTGATGGCAACTGCTCTGGGCCTTCTCCCTTCTCTCTGTCTCTCTCTCTCTCTCTCTCTCTGTCAAAAACAATAAAAATCTTTTTAAACAATAACATCAGAAATTTATTCCTTCTGTTCTTTTTCATGTCAGCTCACCCACAGTGTCTCAGTATAAGAAGCAACTAATAAAATAGATTTCGGCTTATACCATGAATTTGTAGGAAGCCCTGGCCCACTGGGATAAGAGACTGAATAATCTTCCAACACAGCATAAGTCTCCTCACTTCCATCACTTTTTCATTGAAAAAAACAAAGAAGTGAAGCTATCTAGCCAGTCGCCTTGCTGTGATTCTTACCAGAAAATTCAGAAAAACAGTAATTGGCAAACACTACTCACCCAGCTCCTTAGCAAGCATTTCTCGCATCTGCTTTATAATTTCCTCCTCGGCTGCCCTGATTTTATTCATTTCCTAGGCTTAACACAGAACCCACAAAGAGTTGCTTTAAAAGAAAAACACTGGTTTTCAACAAACCAGTTTTTAAAAGGACAGCATTCTAGGGACACGAAAAACAAAACTGAGGGCTACCCCACATTTATAAATCTTAAAATGAAAGTTTCTGCCTTGTGATGTTTTGAGAAAAGGCACATGTTTTAAAATCTGCTATTCAAGAGCACTCTGGATATGTGTTTTAAGTTGTGCTTAAACGTTCTATCTTTTCTCAATGCAAGAGCCTCCTTAGCTGGTCTTACTAGTCTCCCTCCTCTCCTCTCTGTGCTTTTACCAAAAATGTAAGTCTCATTGTATTTTTTTCCCCTTGTTTAAAACCCCTCACTGACTCTGTGCTACCTGCAAAATAAAGTTCAGTCTCTCTAGATAGAATAGTGAAGATGTTTGCTCTGCTCTGTCCTTCCTTCTTCCAACCTGAACACCCATTCTCCCTCCTTCTCAACCAGAATTCTGCTGTTTACCTTATAATTAATTCCCCCAAACACACCCTGCTGTGTTGTCAGGCAGCAGTTCCCACGGGATGCTGTCCCCTTTCCTGATAAGGCCATTTCTCCTCTGCGTGCCTGGAAAACCCGCATTGGTCTCTCAACACTAAGCTCCAACACCCACTCTGGGAAGCCCTCCTCTTCCTCTCTCTACACACCTCCCCTCTGGCTTGTCCTCACTGGGGGGCCATTGAACGCCTTAGGGCCTTGCTCCCCTGCTTGACACTGAGCTCCTTGAGGGCAGGAATAATGTATGATCTATGTTGGCAGCAAGCCCCTTAACAAAGCTCCTGCGGATCGGTAAATATTCAGCAATTAAAATCAGACTCATGCCTACACCACTCTCGTGTGTGTGTGTGAATACTACAATTATCAAAGAACCCTATGGTTGCTCACTACTTGTATACCTCGCAATGTCTTCTAGGAAACAGACGAGACGTGCAGAGATAATGACTAGTTCAAAACAATTCCATCTAAACTACAGGATGCAGTGTTTATGTCAGCTGAAGACTATTTCCTTTCTGTGTTACATAGGAGGGGGGAACAAAGGAGAAATACTCTGGGAAACAAAGTTATGGAAGGAGTTATAGAAGTTTCAGTATCTCAGTAGTGAACTAGGGTGTCCTCTCCTTTTAATAACTTGAAGTCTTGGTATTTGGATATTTTATCTTTTTAAAAAAATAAATAAAAACACATACACAGCTTTCTTCCTGGAAACAAAGGAAAAAATAAACAATAGCAACTCCCAATTTTACTCTATTTGCCAAGAGTTCTCAAAGTGTGGTTCTTTTTTATTAGAGAGGACTGATTAGAATGCTTCTAAATCAACTACACGAATATGCACTTAGCTCATAGTCAAGGAGCTAATTTATTGTATTATTTGAAATATAAACTGGATAGCAGATCTATTTAGTAAGGTATAACAGCTGGGCAATGATGCATAGTTTTCTCTTAGCTGTTCAGACGTTTTGTAATAATCTATTGAAAATTGAACAGAGCACCATTTCATTATGAAAAGTGGCTAAAGATTAAGAAGTCTAACATTTAAAGTATTCTCTACACATGGTAGGATGAGTATTAAAAATGAATAATATCGGAGGAACAAAGAAGGAGCTGGGGTTTGCTTTTTAAACAGGCACTTTTTGTTGTTTTAATTGGAAGTGTAACCAGATTCACAGAATTGCTTGTGGGAATGTTAAACAGCCAAAGAATAAACACGGTGGAGAGTGGAGTGGAGTGGAGAAACAGGCAGTGTGACGAAACAAAATGAAGTGACGTTCAGATATGTCCATGTTGCCATCTGGATTGAGGGCCCTGTTTTTGCTTTGTGCTGTCTTTGGTTTGGTAGTCATAACTGTGTGCCTTAGTTCAGCCAACGGCACCATGAAAACGTTGTGCTCTTGGGCATGTTCTTTTTTTTTTTTTCTTTTTTTTTTTTTTTTTTTTTTTTTTTTTTTTTTTTTTTTTTTTTTTTTTTTTTTTTTCTTTTCTTTTATTTTTTTTTTAATTTATTGTTAAATTTGATGAGGTTACATTGGTTGGTAACAATTAGACAGTTTACAGATGTACAAGTCCACCTCACATCATTCATGCATCGTATTATGTGCACATCACTCAGTATCAGCTCCCCTTCCATCACCCTATATCCAGTGCCCACTCCCACCTCCCCCCACAACTGTCCCCCCGCTCCTCCCCCCTATCCTGCTTGGGCATGTTCTGAATCCTAAATTCCTGGCACCCGGGAACATTTGTGGGTCCAGAGTGGCCTCAGGATCTGGGTCAGGAACACAGTTGAATGTAGATACCCTGTGTGGTCAGGAGTTGTCGCAAACAGACCAGCTCTGGGGCATCTCCGGAGCACTAACACAGAAGTGAATGTGGTGGTGTGGTCTTGAACCTGGTACTGCCACGCATGCTAGAATCCAGTGTGGGAGGCAGGAATGGACGCAGATGATGGGTCCTTCTGGTCCTTCTGCAAACCTTTGAAACCCTGTCTGTCTGCTATCCTGAGCCTGATATTCAGAGAAATTTTAGGCCTTATAACTTACCCACGTGAATAGATGTTTCTTTGATGTATTTTGGGAAAGAGGAAGAAGGCCCAAATGTTTCCTCTTTCCCCAGGAGAGCCAAAATGTCAGGGAACCAGTGCTCTGAAGGTAATCTGGCTTGAGAGGGACGGGGAGAGACTGAACTGTCGTGTGCGCCAATTTCCATGGAGTGAATGAACACTCCCACCTGGCTGGTTTCAAGCCACCAACGTGAAGCCACTGGGTATGGAGGGGACAGCTGTGTGCACACGTGTGAGAGCATCCTCCATGGCTGTTGGCGGGAAACACAACGTCAGCAGGGTAGCTGGCTCTCGTTTGCAGGTTACCCGGAAGAGGGTGAGAGGGTCTGGACCCTAGTCCTCCCACCTGGCAGAGCCCATTGGCTGCTGTAACCTCTGCCCTCTTCTCCCCTTCCTCATTGTGTCCTCCAAAAACATAAAACTAGAAACGGAGATCGTAAAGCTAGATATTGAGCAAAGGTAGTTAATGAACTGGGTCGTGCTTTTTATGTCAAACATCAAAACTGGACATGGAGGAAGTGACGTCTTCCTTCCAATTACATCGAAACCTGTGCTGTAACATAGGTTCTTAAAAGGGGAAAGGGACAGAACAGCTTTCTGTCATTCTGCTAAGACACCCAAGGTCTTGTTTGCTTGACATTTCTGTAGGGACAAGAGAGTGATTGGCATTGCCTGTGGTGAACGGGGTAGAGGGCAAGGATGGCATGGATGATGGCGTTGGCAGGCTGAAGGGATACAATTCACCTCGACAGTTAAGTCACGCATAGTGACAGAGAGTTGAGCTCACAGTCAAGCTACTCTCTTATGTTGATTGCAACATGTCCCGTGGGAAGGACGGATTCATTGCATGGAAATGAAAGAAGCCTGGAAGAGAAATATTTCCCCTCCTGAAGAATGTACAGGTGGCCCCCAAATAGGTATACAGTATACTTTTGTTGTTGTTGTTGTTGTGTATCAGTGTGTATGAGTATGATCCTAGAAGTCCCACAGTCCTGGGCAATCAGGAACAACTGGTCAACCTATTTCTTATCTCCATTTTACAGTCAAGAAGTAGAGGCAGTGAAGTCACTGTGCCAAAGTCACAGAGTGGAGCGCAAACCCATAGCTGCTGAATCCTGGGTTCACACTCTTCCCTACCACATGGAATCGCCTGTTCTTACAGAGGGAGGCTGGTTTGACACATGCTATTGTGTTGTAGTCAGAAGTGGAAATCCCAAATAATTACACTGTTGTTGTAACGGGTGAATTAAGTAAGGCTGTGCTTCCAGGAAGCCCTTCGACACTTTAAAGCGGCACCACCAAAAGTATGGATTGACAAGTCCAAGAACATACACCAGGGCGATGGCCAGCTAGTGAGCCAATGCGGCCTCCACCCCCTCCCCTGCCCCGCTCAGTAACCATTGCTGCACCAGAAGTGGTGCTAAATCTCCAGGAGTTTTCTCTAGGTGTCGTGGAGCAGCTCTGAGCCTTGATGTGTACTTTTTTTTTTTGTATGTGACTTGCCTCATTGTTAGGAGGCAGCTGCTACGGAGCTTCAGCTTGCTTTCTCTTCTCCTTCCCAAGTGCCTTTCTCTTTTAGTATATTTTTTATTTAAGTGCATATTTTTTGTATTCTACTTGTGGTGAGTGTCTGAGCACCAAAAGATAAGATTTCGTAAATGTGGAATGGAATAAAAATCAGAAGAGAATTTTAGTGTCAATCAGAAACCATAACAAACAAGATCTTCATGAGTGTCTTCGTCATTCTGTAGTTGAAACCAAGAACTATAAATCTACCTGGTGTCACCTGCCCCCCACCCCCAGCCTCTGCTCCCTGGAGCCTCTTTTCTTCTCTCTTGGTTAACACCACCAGCCCTTGCAAATCTGCCCGTGTCAGAGGCCTGAAATGGGGAGGATGTGTATGTGTGTGTTAGGGGTGGGAGGGAGCCGCGATGGCTCAGCGGGTTGAGCACTCGCCTTGCAGCGCTGGGATCCAGGGATCAAGCCCCTGCCCTGGCCCGTGTGGACCCATATGCTGAACTGGGGTGTGCTTCCCATGCAGGAGGCCCTCGGCCTACCTCCCGCCCTGTGCAGCCCTGTGCCCACCTGTGTGGAATGAAACCATGTCAAAAACTAATGGCATACAACTATAGAGAATGCTCTGGGTTCTCCCACCTCTTTCTCTCTCTGTCTCTCTCTCTCTGTCAAAACAATAAAATAAATCTTAAAAACTAAAAATAGTAATTTTATTGGTTCCACTCAACATCTCTCTTCTTTCCCTTCTCACCATCTGTCCTATGAGCCCTACATCGTTTCTAGCCTGAACAGCTAGTGTGCTGATTTACCTCTGTACTCGCTCCAACTCAGCCCCCCATCATGTCTGAAGCCACCTTTCTATAGTGCAGGTCAGCGGTCACTGCCATGCTGAAAACCCTCTCGGCTAGATCAGAGTAGGCAAACACACAGAGACAGAGAGCAGGTTAGCGACTGTCAGGGGCTGGCGGGGGAGGGGAGTGGGGCGTGATTGCTGACGGGCATGGGGTCTCCTTACGAGTGAGGGAAACGTTCTGCAACTAGTTAGCGGTGATGGTTGCACAGCATTGTGAGTACACAATGCTACTGGAGTGTTCACTGTGCGATGGTTAGAATGGTCATTTGATTTTACGTTAGGTATATGTTAACACACAGAGATCCCATAGGATAAGATCCGGGCATCTCAGCAGCCTGTCATATGGGGGTTATCTGTTCACCATCCCTGTTCCCCTTCTGATCCTTTATGAATGTAACCATTTGCTCATTACAGCTTGTGCCAGGCAGCCCCACACCCCCTGCTTCTGACGGCCCAGTTTCTTCTCTCTGCAACGCTCCCCTCACCCGTCACCCCACCTCCCCTTGTCGTTCCAGCAATCGGCTCCTCCAAGAGCATCCCTGACACCTCCTGACACACCAGCACGTCCATTGGGAGTTTCCCTCTGTATTTTGTCATCTGAAAAGGCCTAACTGGGAAGCCTTTACTGCTAGGTCCGCATTTCTCGTTCCAGGAAGATTTGTTTCATCTTCTAAGAAACAAAGTGGATTGCAGCTCTAAAGTGTTTTTGATAACCCTTTTAAACGTCATGACACATTTGTGACCCCTTGAAACATCTGGAACGCATGAGTGTAGGGGTTTCGGCTCTCGTGTGGAAACAGCCCACATCCACAGCTTCTGCTGTGAGGCCATTTCTATCCAGGGAGCCTTGAGATGACTCCTGTCACATTTAAATATGTAGTCACAGCCCTGTCCCATTCTGTCACGTACCTCTAAAAACTGAGGGGTGGTCTGTGTCCTTTTGATGAGCGGTGAGCCGCTTGCCTATAAACCAGAGAATGCTTTCTTTTCTGGCACGCATAGGTTTATGCCTGAGGTTAGTGACGGTACAACACTCTACGCGAATCTGCTGGAGAACTGGAGGGCATACTTTGAGCATTTGTGGCACCTGAAAAACACTTTGTTCCTAAATGAGCTTTTCTTTCCAGTCTTAATGACCATGTATGATGCCGCTTGGTGATGACATGTGACAGCTCAGAATTGTACCGGGACCAGTGGGGTGGGTCACTGGGAGTAAGAATTACAACAGACAAGCCCAACACCTCTTCTTCACAACTTGATTATCATGGACCTAGAAGGTGTGTGTGTGTGTGTGTGTGTGCGTGTGCGTGTGTGTATGCGTGTGTGTGTGCACGCACGCATGCACCAAGAGAACGAGTAATCAGGAAGAAATGCACCAAGGTGAGGTCATACTCATATTAAACAAATGTCTATTTGTATTCTCCATCAGTGGAGAATTGCCTGGTGTGTCACAGGATAGAAGAGTTTTTCTAAACAGTAGTTCCCAAAGAGTATCTCTGATCCAACAGCATCAGCATTACCTTGGACTTGTTCGCAATGCAAATTCTTAGGCCCTGCCCTGGACCTTCAGGATCCATCCGTCTAGGGATGGAGCCCAGCAGTGTTTCAACAGGTATTTTTATGCTTCTTTGAGTTTGTGAACCACTGCTTTAAACAACTTCCTTAAAACAAGATTTTTGATGCTACTGTGGGGACACAATATTCTAGGGCAGGTAGGTCCAAGCGTTCCGGTCCTAGATTTTGAATAAGAATAATTGTTGGAAGCATAATGACAGTGCCTAATCGCTCTTGAGCACCATCCCGGGTCACACACCATGCTAGGTGTTCTGTGGACATCATCCCATTAATTTCTCACACACTTCACAACTATCCCCAGCGGCGGTAATACCTCTTTCCCATTGTAGTTGGGGATGCTGAGGCTTAGAGAGGTTCAGTTACTTGCCCAAGGTCACAGAGATTGCTGTGCCTGGAGCCTTGCTCCTGCACTGTGACTCAAGCCCAGGCCATGCAGCCCTGTGCTGTCCCCTCCCCTGTTATCGCTCTGGCTGTGGAAGCAGATGACCTTAGCACGTGGGTATTTGGTTTATTGCTGCTCTGGACCGTGGCTGCCAAACTCACTTGCAGTTGAAGCGGCTGGGTTTTGTCACAAACATGACTTCGCTAAGTGTCCTCAGCTGAGCTGAAGTTTCATGAAAATCATCGGGCTCCTGCCAAGGCCAGAGATTTGGAGGGGAATGTGCAGGAAGAGAATTCTGGCCCGCGAGTGCGGGGGCGGCAAACGTTTACCTTCAGAGTCACACGGAGAGCCTCTCGTCACACATCTGTTTACTTTCAGTCTGTGACAAAAAGCGGAACACGTTGGGTTTCCAGATGCAAGCCTGAACGCACATGGCAGATGGGCTGTACTATCGCTGCAGTGGGGCACAGAGGACATGCGATGGAGGGTAACAGAAAGCAGGTGTTTCCAGTTGTGTTTGAGGAGGGAGTCCAACCTCACATCTGTAATGGTGGTCTGCTTCCCTGGCCTACCTCCCACGGCTGTTGAGGGCTGGGTGAAATGTTCTGTGACTAAGCTATAAAATAAAGTTTCGTCCAAGAGTCAGGAATCATTGTGCCAGTACAATGATTTGATTAAAAGCACTGGTGTTTGCAGCAGAAGCCAGGGTTCTAGCTAATTCTCTCTCTTGCCGTTGTGTGATTTGGGCAAGCCACCTAATAACTCCGTCACCTCGACGCTGGTGAGAATGGTACGCTCTGGAGTTGTGCAGTGCACAACCTGGACAACTGTGAGCAAAGTAAAATTTACCTAATAACATTGATCCACTTATCTCACAGCCAGGTTGTATGAATGGATACTGAGACACCAATTCAGACAGAAATGGATCAATGGGGTGGAGGATGGTGGATGGTGGGTGTTCAGAAAGGCACCAGGCACATATCTTTGTATTTGTTTTTCTGCCTCAGTTCCCTTCTGACTGAAGCAGGCAAAACGGGCCTAGGCTCTTACAAAGGGCCTTGTCAAAGTGATCCTCGCTGATGGAGATTCAGCAGTGGGAAGTTACTGAATGTGAGCATTTGACTGCATATGTTCACTCACTTTCTCCACCAGTAACGCTTGTCTGTTCTCCACATGTGACACAGGACATTCCAGGCCACATTAGTCTCTACTGCCTACAGCCTCCCAACTCTCAGTGCAGTCCTTGCCTGTTTGGTATCGAATCACGAAGGCCTTCCCTAGCGCTCTACTTGGGACATTTTCTAAACTAGAGGCTTTCTGAGTATAGAGATCAGTCCCTTTCTTATCTTGAGCCGAGCATAAGGGTGGACGGACCCCTGTCAGTCTATGTGTGGATCTGAACTCACCTCAACTACAGCTGTTTCAAGAACGCTTTGTATGCCCTGAGGGGCAATACCGGGGTCCACTGCTACCCAAACTCTAAGTCTACACTTAAGGCTCCTGCATGTCATCACATGTTTCTTTTGCATATAGTTTAGGGGGAAATGTACAGATACCTCTATTTTACTTTGAGAGGTGTCAAAAAGATGGATTAATAGATGGATAGTGGCAGCAATATGAGCAAATGAGGAAAATGGGTACAAGAGAATCTAAATTGTGAGTACATAACATTCTTTCAAATTTGCTTTATGTTTGAAAAAAATTTATTGTAAATGTTGAGGGGGGGAATGTTCTAATTTTATGCTGCTCAGAAAAATGGTTTTTTAAATCTTCAGGTGGCGAGGATTTTTGGTTTGTTGGTTTATTTTTTGGAGAATCACAACGTGCCTTTAGTAATGAATGGTAAAGGCTAAGATGGAAAATATAGGTCAGTGTGGGGGCCACGTGGATCAGCCAATTGAAAAGTATGTTTGGGTAGATCCCACCCTCCATCCAGTTTCAGGCTGAGCTAACCTGGAGCAGGTCTCCCCACATGGGGAGCTGAGCCAGATTAAGAATCAGTGCATGGGGAAGCCGGGATGGCTCAGCAGGTTAAGCGCTCACTGTGCAGCACCAGGGTCTAATGATTGAATCCCGGCCCCGGCCCCTGTGGATCCATATGCTGAACTGGGGTGTGGTCCCCAGTTCAGTTCTCATGGGGGCAAGCTCCCCATGTGAGAGGCCCCTGGTTTGGCCCCGGCTCACAGGGGCGTGCCTCTCACGAGGGAGGCCCCAGCCTGGTTCCTGTCCTACGTGGCCCCTGCCCACCTGTGTGGAACGAAACCATGTTGAAAACTGATGACGTACAACTGTGGAGACTGCTCTGGGTCCTCCCTCTTCTCTCTGTCTCTCGGTCTCTGTCTCTCTCTGTCAAAAACAATGAAATAAATCTTTAAAAAATAAAAGAATCACAGCACAATCTGGGGGCGCAGACAGCTCCCTCCTAAGAGGAAAAAGACAAGGAGGAATTTTCCAGTTTCATACACATGAATGGTGAACACAACTTTGTGTAAAATTAAGTAACCATACAATTTAAAGACTTGCCCACTTTTACCTATCATAAAAGCTATCGAAAGCAAGACCATCAGCATGTCCAAAGGCATGGATTGGTAGGATATGTTCTATTACATAGTCATGGTAACTTTAAGAATACTTTCACCTGAATTAAAACTTTCCATTTATTTAGAATATCTATTTCTCGAAATTTCAATTTTTCTTCTGTTTTTCTTCTTCAAGGTCATTGTTCGAGGTGGAGGACACATTTTACCGCAGGACCAGCCTCTGCGATCTTTTGACATGATAAACCGGTTCATTTATGACAGAGGATGGGATCCTTACTGATGGAGAAGCTACTTTTCTCAAAGAGAACATCCGGGCTTTTAACCTTTGGAAAGAAAAGAGTTTCTGTTTTCAAAATGGAAAATACCATATAAATGAGTCAATCATTTTTTCTCTCTGCAAAATGTTTCTCGTCAATAAAAATTACCCTTGCAACAAGCAAGGTTCTGTTTTGGGGGAGAGGTGGTTCACCACAAAATTAGCTTTAAGAAAATGCTGTGCATGAGTAAGAATTGCATCTTTTAATTTAAAAGATGGACAGAATGGATTCTGAGACCCCGACTCAGCTAGAGATGGATACATGGGATATTGGGGCCTTTACAAGGAATTTTAAATTCCTTCTAAGCGTGTGTGAAAAGTGCAGTAAATGAGTAGAGCTGTAACAGACCTTGTTCTGCAAGTAACCGGAGCTTGTCAAACCATGAATAGTCAGGGGTGTGGTGAGTGCTATTGGCTAAGAAGAGCTGAATTATCACTCCAAAGAAATGTGTGAAGTAACAGTGTTGGGGAAGAGACTTGGCACATAGAATTCATAGAAACAGAAATCTTACATGTAGAAGTAATGATGCTCCAATTGCGGATAAGCAGAAGACCTTAGTCAGAGAGAGAACATATTCAACCTTTACCTTTCCTTCCTTTTTCTTTTTTCTTTTTTAAGTTGTTGTGTTCATTTGATGTGTACACATTTATCACACAGCCTGCATGCCTCCTAAGTTATGAGCCATTTTTAATTTAAATTCTGGACTTCTTTTAGCCCAATACACAATGACTAAATTTAGTATAATTAATGACATATCAAAAAAATTGAGATAATCTGGCATCAAAACATATACATTTATAAATATGTATTAGTTTTTTCCAACTAGACTCTCACCTCTTGGCACATCTTTGCTATTTATGCATTGCATGCTACCTCTGAAACTCGACAGCGTGATTCGCATTTTCCACATCGTTACCCTCTTATGTTCCCTGTCTCTGAACTGGCAGGCTCGACAATTAAGTTCTGAATGCCAAAGTTCATTCTTGCTGCAAACATTTTATAGAGTTTTTTTCATTTCTCCTTTTATGCCTGATTTCATTCAGGTTTTTGATCTTCCTTTTTCTTTTCTTTATGCATATTTTTCATTGGGCCCATATACTATATGCCAGCAAATCAAACATTATGATCAAAAGCAGACTTTAATTACTGCAGAGAAAACCCCAGGGGAGTGTGTGCAAAAAGTGTTACATAGGGCCCCTTCTGCACGTTGGAACACTTGCCTTTGGTCCCATAAATATGTAGTGAAAAGGGTACCAACGGTGGCTGGGAGACATGGGATTTAGTCCCGTGTGTGTCATGTAAGCACTGGCTGTCCGGAGATAAGTCACTTCACTCTACTGGGCTCCCCAAATCTCAGAGAAGGTAGCGGAAGGAGGGATTGCTGGGTGCCTTCAGTACACACGTCATGGCCACAGCACCTATGTCACTAGGATGCCATGGGAGGATGCAGTTAATATCCGTTACCCACCGATTCCGTTATCTGTTCACCAACTCACTAAAAATGTATTTGCCGCCCCCATAGCAACACTTGGTGCCAGTTGGGAATACATGCCATGAGGTGAAAACCTGGAGTCACCCAATGCTTACGTTGTCGGCCAAAGTCAAAGAAACCTACTCTCAGCCTTGCAGGTCTCCCACCGGAAGCAAGTCTCCGTTTCTTCAGTCTATGTAGTGCCTCATTTTTGTGTTTTTGTTGCTAATTTTGATGTTAAATGGCTTATACACATAGACCTGAAGTGCTTTCCAGTGTTCCTAAGTGCAAGAAGTCTGTGACATGCCTTATGAAGGACATAAGTTAGATTATCTTTCTTTAGGCACAACTTATAGTGCTCTGGGCCATAAGGTCAACATTAATACATCGATATATATTAAATGTTTTCCTTAAACAGAAACACACAGAGAACAAAGTTATGTATTGACTGGCTGGCAAAAGTATTGTGGCCAAAGGCAAGTAGGAACCAAATTCTATATTTTTTCTAGAAGCAATGTTTCAGAATTCCCTAATTCAGTGTTTGTGGACATGTTATAGAAAATAACTACTGAGAACAAAGAGACTCAGCTGTATTTATATTACTGTAACGTAGGGAGTGACACAAAATATTAACCTCCATAAATGGAAGTCACAGTATTTTTATTACCTCCCTCCCCAGGCACTAGGACAGTGGAAAGTGGGGGTGTGGGGTTGGCAAGCTGCCAGACCTTCCCAGAACAACCCCTAGCCAACTCCCCTGAGGGTGCAGTCTTAGGGAGACTGAATCTGGTAGGTACTTTACATTGAAGAAGGAAGGGCAAGGTAGTTCAAAGATGAAAGAAAAGCTTTTTGATTCAATCAGAATTCTTTGTGTAGAAATAGCCAAGTGAACCACCCCCCCCCCCCCATGAGACGACCAAGACAATTCATGAAGGTACCCTCCCTTGGTCTGGGCATGAGACAGATCTCCCCAGTTACTGAACTGGGGAGTTCTAAGGAGAAGAGAGGTATCTTCTCATGGTTCTGGGACCAGCCTATGGCTAAGACTGGCAATTTACATGCCTATAGGATGTTACCAATGTGATTACTGTCCTAAACAAACCTTCAAGTAGGATCTTCCTGAGACTTTGCCATGGGATGGGACTGGCCAGAGAGGTCTCCAGTGCCCCGTTTCATGGCATTGTACTAAAGGCTGTAGAATCTGAGTCGTGCATTCTCTCTTTAACAAAAAGACAAGCATTGCAGACCAGCTGTCATATTCTGTCATCGCAAGGGGCTTCTGTTAGTATGTCACCTAGCAGGTATTTTTAAAAAAGTAAACATACAATCTGTCTTTTCAAGGTAGAAGTGATACTTTAACAATTAGTTAGAGTAATCTCTTTCCAAAGGAAATTTAAAGCGTGAAAAGAGTGTTTTGAAAACACGTTTGGATAGATTATATGTCCATCTACTGTGTGCACATGACAAAACATTGTAAATTGGCAAAGAATTCAACTAAATGTCTTTGTATAAAAGATAGATGGGGTTGAAAAATGAGTCACTAAAGCTCAGCTAATGATGTATTTCTTCCATTTGGATCCACATATCTCTGTAGAGTTTCGTTTTCAGCTCCGATGAACTCTAAAACTAAATGTCAAGTAAACATATAACCAGATGTTTGAATTGGCTATTTCACAAAAGGGTAACCCAAGATATTTCAAACATGACAAAGCATATTCAACACATTGATTTTATTAGAAATAATACTTTGGAAAGCAAAATTTTCTGTACCACTAAAAATTGAATACAATTTTTAAAAATTAAGTAGTTAGAATTTCATCTATTTTATTCTTTTACAGTTTCTATTACATATTCCAAAATGTAAACTTTATTTGTACAGCATGATTATACTTTATAAATGAATGAATAATGATAGTTTTGGTATACCTTCAGCAATATTTTAATGATGGGGTGACATAGCATAAAGGTTTGGAGACCACAGAAAAAAGTTTAAATTTAACAGTGGACTTAAACTTTGTACTGATTCTGTTAAGCTAACAAAAAAAGCAAGGCATCTAACAATATAGGATACTTCCATTTGGAAGGAAAGGAAGGAAGGAAAAAGGAAGGAAGGAAGGAAGAAAGGAAGGGAGTTAGGGAGGGAGACAGAAGTTTTGTGAAGAATGGAGTGTTGGGGAAGCTGGGATGGCTCAGCCAGTAGAGCGCTCACTTTGCAGCCCTGGGGACCCAGGATCAAATCCCAGTCCCCAGGCTGTGCAGACCCACATGCTGAACTGGGGCGTGCCTCCCATGCGGGAGGGCCCCCAGCCCAGTTCCCACCTGCGCAGCCCCCCGCCCACCTGTGTGGAACGAAACCATGTTGAAAACTGATGGCGTAGAACTATGGAGACTGCTCTGGGCCCTCCCTCTTCTCTCTGCCTCTCTTTGTCTCTGTCTCTCTCTGTCTCTGTCAAAAACAATAAAATAAGTCTAAAAAAAGAAATAAGAATAGAGCGTCTCTGGAAATGCACAGAAGAAACTAATAACAGGAGAGAAGGGACCGGGTATTGGTGAACATGGGTAGGAGGGAGACTTAATTTTCAAAGTATGTTTTGATTTGTATATAATTTTGTGCTTCTGTTCTACACTCACGCACACAGTGGCAGAACCTCAGAGATAGAACTGCCCTTTGGGTCACTCTGAGGTGGAGGCAGAGCCCTGAGGACAGGCCCTGGTGGACAGAACCTGCTTGGCAGAATGCTTAGGGAGACTGCTTGGGTTCCCTGGGCCGCCAGCAGGGAGGAGGTGAGGGTGCCGGAAATGTGAGAAAAGGGGAGGTGGGAGGCAGAGTACGGCCACAGGCTGGCTGAGACCAGAGGTGTGCAGAACTCGGCCGAGTCTGGACTTGGCAGCGATGTGAGCCCGGGCCTCCGGCTCCCAGCACGCAGGAAGCAGGGCGGGGGACGCGTGCTGAAGGCCTAGGCCAGGGAGCTGACTTGACCTTTGCACTGTGATTGCAAGGAGGCCATAAAGTGCTCCTGCTGCAGTGGACTGCCTGTGGGAGGCCCAGGGAGTAGGTCTGCAGGGGCCCAGCCTTGACCTCGGAGTGGTCATCCTGACATACGGGGAAATAGGCTCCCCGTTGGGGGTTGTTTCAGCTGCAGACACCCAATTCTGTGCAATCAGTGGTAATAATGACAGCCATATTTTCTAAGCCACGACAATGCACCGGATTTTCACCAAGACATCACCTGGTATAGATGGCTTTCCCATTTCACAGGCGAGGTCGTGGAAGTTCAGAGATACAGAGAGGCTTGCCTGAGTTCCCACAGCCAACAGCAGGGCCCGGTCTCACGCAAGCCCGGTGTGGCTCCTTAGACTCCACCCTCTTTCCACGGAGGAGAAACTCAGTGCCTCCTGATCCGGAAGCTCTTTCTCACCTTGTGACATCAGTGGGTCAATACTGGCAACTTCACCCGGGGTTCGGGTGTGGACCATGATTAAAAATCCACTTTATTTTGAAAGTTCTGTACACCAGATCCTTAGAAATTTCTAGGCACGGTGTCTGCTCCACCTAAGAGGAACTAGTTCAAATTGGAATTGTGATTGTCTGGAAAGTACTGAGAGCTTTCACTCAATAATTTACTCATGCGAAGTTCCTAAGCCTTCTTTAATCATGCCACCAAAGCCATGACATGTAAGGCCCGAAACCAAGGACTGAGAGCCTGTGACCAACCAACTGCCTGACTTGACCCTCGATTTACTTTGGAAAACCCAGCGTTCTCTTCCTTTCTTGTTCATGACAGGACCTTACGTACGCTCACTGCTAATGACATACGGGCCATGGCTGGGTCTGTCTTTTGCCTCTGGTTCTAAACTCAGAAACCATTTTGTTCTTCATTCCAAGCCCTTGCTACAGAGATCATCAGTGGAGGCCTGTTCAACTGCAGCCTCTCACAGGAAGTTGAACGCCGGACTGCAATGCAGCTTCCTGCACAGATGTGCTTACGTTTTCTTGCATGCTGTGATGGTTATTGCTATTATCAGTCTGAAGATTTAAAAACCATTCAGAAAACAAACCTGAAAGTCATTGATTTTTGTTGCCCCTAAGACCCCTAGGAATTGAAAGCAGGCCTTTGTGGTTTATACCTGCTCCCAAGGAGACATCTGTTCAATCATTTGAAAGGGGTTTTTGGTAACTTCAGGAGTGTGACGTGAGGCTAAGTGGATTCCCCTGGGCTCTGTGCACTGGAAGCAAGGAAGCCAGGTTCGTGGTCGCTATTCAAATGGATTTAGCAGAAAAATGTGTTACATCTAGCCAGATCTTTTGGGTAAATATTGTTTCCTTAAATCTTCAACTTTCAAATATATCATTGTACAAATGAAGTGAAAACATTCCCCCATCTAATCCTAGACGGTACCCAGTGGTGACGGCCCACTGATAATTCATCCCAAGCTGAGGGAAGACAGGTTACTTTGAGCTCAGTACCACCAACACAACAACAATTGGAGAGAGACAGTTAACACCCACCCCCTCAAAAAATAACAACAAAAAAACCCCAAAAAACAAAAAGGGTATTGTTAGTAGAAGAAAGGGGATCTGGATGCTGGGAAGTCAAGAGCAAATAAACAGCCGCCATATGCAGAAGTCAGAGTACCATAAAGATGAAAGCCAGCCAGCTTCTACATTTAGACATGCAGTGGGAATACACATTGGTAATTTTCCTAATTTCCCAATGAATATTTATAACCACAACTGATGTGTACATCTAGTAACTTTTGCTGATACTTAAAGAATTCTTACATGAATCAAAGTGGGAAAAGGAAGTACGTGCCCGAGAGAACTGAGGAGGAGTGACGGGAGTGTTGTATGGAGAGAGTAAGGAAAACAAAGATACCTCTATGAGCATCCTGAACAGGAAGTGCGCTGGACCCCCGGCCCCATCATAGTCACCGTCTTGTGCTAGGATGTGCCACGTTAACCCTCCTATGTGACAAGACCTGCTCTCAGTGCTAAAGATACAGAGACAAATGCAGCCCACTCCCCTGCCCCTGGGACCCTCTAAATGGGGGTAGGGGGACGTGTGAAGGGCAGGCAGGTGGCCAATGAATGAATAACTGTGATCCCAGAGTGCTCCCTGCTTTCCTGGAGGGAGATGCAAAGCACTCTGAGCGCGGAATAGGGAGTGAGTAATTACTCCTGGGGAGAAGTTTTCCAGACTGGGAGTGGGGAGGAAGGCTGGAGGCCTTCCAGAGGCCAGGACCAGCACTGACCAGAGCCTAAAGTGGAAGTTGGGGAGAGGGGTGATGGTGAGGCCAGGGAGCACCCCTGCGTCTGCCCTCTCTCCTGTTATTTTTATCCTCCTACTCTGATAGTTCAATGATTTGGTTGCAAAATCCGAATTCTCAATTTCTGTAATGATGTAGGACTGACTCCCACATTCAACTGATTTGAATAACTCTTAACAGCCACCATCTAGTTTTACCATCTTGTTCCATCCCATTAGGGAAAGATCTAGAAGGCTGTCTTCTTGTAAATCCATCCATCAAGTGGCTTTGGTGGCACGTGGAATGGCATTTCTTTATTAAAAGCCCCACATGCTCTATGGTAACATACTGAGACAGGCCATCATTTACTCATTTCCCGTCTCCCCTGGGAAAAGAAACATTCTTTAAGGAAGTCATTTTGAAATGCTTCCATAGGGTGACTCACTGGAGGAAAATGTCAAAGCCTTTGGGGAAAAAATAAACAAAAGCGAAAAAATATGTAGATTCTATCAAAAAAAAAAAAAAAGACTTGGAGAGATGTTGCACTGGAAAAGTGAAGCTAGTCTTGGACAGGAAGAGGGGAAAAGTGGCGAGGGACTTTGTTTAGTCATATGAGGAAGTTTGTTCAGGGTGAAATTTCAGCTGAATGTATTTTCCTTGGTTGGGCGATGAGGGACAGAGGACAAGGGATCTCTAATAAGGCACAGGTCTCTCAAATGAGCTCCTTCTGCCCCTGAAAAATCTTAACATGTGTTAGTATATCTAGAGCCTAAGAACGGCTCTTCAAGAGCTCTAGTTTCTTACATAATGAGAAATATAATTCTCTTCTGGCCTCATAAGTAAACTAAGCTCAATGTAGCTTTGCTTCTTTGCTTCTATAATTGTATTCTTCCCTTGCTGATTGGTCAGAGAAAAGAGAAAGGTGCACCTGCCCAGAAAGCATGCAATTCTGAACTCAAATTCCAAATTTTCTGTGATTTCCAACTCTTCAGTGAAAACCTTTTCTCTTTCCCTAGGCTGGAGTAGAGTAAGACAAGTTGGTAGTCACATACTCAATTTGGAAACATTACAGGGACAAGTAAAAGAATTCAATAATTCAGTGTCATTAGGATATGCCCAGTTATGAAAACAGAAAACAGGTGGTTTAAAAATACCCATGACAACCATTCCCAAGAAATGGTCTTTTAGTGAATACAACACTGGGAAGGCTAAGAATACAAAGAGATGTGTGGTATTCTCTCCTGCTTCTCGCTCCACATGAATCCCTACATTCCTAGCAGAGGTGCCATCAAATAAAAACAAGAGATTATGTGTAGAGACAAGAAAGCTGTGCAAACACTTGGAAGAGATTTAAAGGAGGTAAATGGAGATGGGGGTCCTGAACCACCAGGGGGCAGCGTGTGGTGTACACCCCAGAGAGCAAAGAATTTTAGGCTCCTCCCCTTTTTCTCTCCAGCTTTCAAGCATCAGCAGCCTTGAAGCCTCAAATGCCATTGCTCTTCCTGATGAGTTGTTTCTCCCCATCTGCTCAAAGCCGTTGAATAAGGAAACATCTCGGCCTTAGGAGTAGAGAACACAGGAGGATGAGTGTCTTTGTGGACAGACGTTTATCACGGGGAAGATGGCATGGGGGTTGGGAATGTTGGCAACAAATAGAACAGTTGCTCCTTTTCCATGTTTAGTAAGTTGAATTGATCCTGGCATCTTAATAAATATCTAAATAAACAAATTCCTAATGAATGGCATCACCATAGGTAAGGAAGAAAAAATTGTCTAGCAGAAAACAGAGAAAATGATAAATTTAATAATATGCACCTCAAACTAGATGTACAATTTAAAGGCTATTTGTTCTCACATCTGCCTGGACAGATTTCAGAAAGCCACCATCAAAAGATTCTGTGTTTATTGTAGAGAAAACTTGAGGTTGCGAGGTTGGTTCCTCACTAATCGACTCTACTGAAGCAATCAAAGCAACCCAATCCCTTGGTTTTCCTCTAACACACCAACATATCAGGGCAGCGTCATTTCTCATATTTCCTTCCTATCATGACCAAAGTCATGACCTCTTTTCTGAGCTTCCTGCCCACAGTTCCAACTTTCCTGATGGAAATTCAGCTTCAACATGACCAGATCGGTCACCTTTCCCCTAAAGTAGCAGCGTCTCTGGGGTTTCCCTTGCCTTCTGAGAACACTGCATTCTCACCATCACCAGCCTTCTCTCACCCTTCTCTCATGGTCAATCAGGGGTCAAATCCTGTTGGTTCTACTTTAGCAATATCTCTTACATCTCTCTCCTTTCCCTTCTTGACTATCGCATAGACTATGGAAAGTTCTTCCTGCTTCTAGCCTTCTCATCACCACTCTCAACCATTAATCTCTCCTAGACTGTGTTGTTATTTCATTTTCTAATGTAGAACTCTACTCATTCGATGACTCAATGACTGACAAATATTTTCAAGTTACCGCCAAAACACCATGGCTTTGACAGCCTGTTGTCATAATCTAACCCCAGCCTACCTTTTGGGCTTCTCTTACCAGCGCTCAAATACATCCAGTCAAATGGGATTATTTGTCCTCAGCTATATACCATCTCTATTTTCTCTTTGCTTGTGCCTCTCTTTCTATCCCTCACACTCTATGAAGTGAAATACTGCTCCACCTTCCAGGCTCACTCAAAGGGCAAGATGTCTTCAGCCTTTCTCTTGCCTTGATTTCTCTCTCCCCATTTCCGCCTCAATAGAATTGCTTCCTCCTCCACATTCACTGTTTCACTTCTGCAACTCACATTTCTGCCTTGTGTCAGAATTGTTTGAAGTCTTCCCTTTTTTGTTCCCCATTTCAGCAGGTAGTCGGCTCCACATCACTTGTGTCAGGAAAGTTAAATGACAGAAGGAGAAGCAGAAGGATTCTGGCTTTTATTTTCTGAAAGCCAGGAGCCCACAGGGAGGATAGGATTTGAGAAAAGCTTAGTTGCTTGGGAAAAAAGGGGAGAAGCACCAGACATGAAAAGGAAGTTCCCCCAGGTCAGGGAGAGAAGCAAGTTCAGTCAGTTCTGCTTCCTGGCGGGGGCCAGGCGGGGGCCAGGCCCCAGAGAGGAAAGTTTTTGAGCGGAGCATCTGGGGCGTGGAGGCCGTAGGAGCTAAAGTTTTCAGCCTTGCCCAGAGCAGCAGACCGTCACCAGGAATGCAAGGGACACAAGGACAGACACAATGTGATGGCTGATTCGCAGGGGACCTTCTCCAAAGCCCTTGTCACAGCACAAGACCCTTGAAACCTTAACACAGGCCCTTGGGGGTAAAGGGAGGAAAGCAGAACAATGACATGAAATTTCCCACTGGACCAGCAGGGTGCAGAATAAAATAAATTATTAGAGAAAAGAAAGAGACGCTCTACTTCTTATCACCTGAATTTGTGGATTGATATTCATTCTTGATATCTTAAATGAGACCTAGTCCCATGTTTCCCTTGAGGAAGAGCACCTGACAATTCAACAAGATTTACTGAGTACCGTACTCGCGACGTACCAGCACTGTTCTAGGGGGTAGAGATATGACAGTGAACAGGACTGAGGACTTCTCAAAGACATCCGTTCTCGTGGGAAGGCAGCGCTCAGCTGCACATGCACCTTTTGTGTCCTGGTTTAACATGACTCCAAATCCCCTTGATGATGACTCAAGTGATGTTTTAATCCACTTGCCTGTGACAACAACAACAGCAAAAGTGGCTTTGTTGTGTGACGTGAGATGTGTCAGGATGTCATTGTTGTACATCTGTTGTCCTTAAACCCTCAGCAGCTCAGTTGCTGAAGTTCCCCACTGAGGGCTTATCCAGAAGAATGTGTGGAGAAGCAACTATGGCAAGAGGGTTTATAGATCCCAAAGGCTGACCATTTAGGGGGTCGAGTTGAGAGTTTTGGTTTGGACAAGGCGACTGCACTAAACTGAAATCCTCTTAAGACGTTTTCTCCTACTGTGGCCCAGGCAACTCTTTGGTCAATATCGCTTTAGATGGTGCAGCGGTCTCAGGAGTGACACCCTTCGGAGCAACTCAGCCCTCCTGCTAACCCTGCCGTCTTCGTTCCCTAGCAACGTGCTCTAGCAACAGAGGGCTTTTACTTTGCACTGGCAGCTGGACATCAGCTCTGCTTGGTTGCTATCTCTCCCCAGTGCCTACTGGTGTAAAAAAAGTACACCTCATATTAAATTTGGACTCTATTCTTTCATCTCCTCTTAATACTAATGTGATTAATCTGTCATTTGTTTGGAGTATGTTATTTTTTTATTTGGTCTATCAAGCGATCTTATCTTGTATGTTATTGGCTTGTGAAATTATTATAACTCCCACAGCCACCCTGTGCTGAATACATTGCTGGCAAAGAGAATCAATCTCTAACATTTGTCACCTCCCACACAACAACAGAATATCTACAGAGATACATATGGACAAGGGACACACACAAAAGCCGATCAGGGTTCAGGGACTAAGCATGACAGGGGGTGAGGGCATGAGTACCATATTGGCTGGGTCAGGAAAGGCGATCTGAGTGCCTGACATACGAGCAGGGGTCGAAGGGAGGGTACGAACCAGCCTCACACGTACTTGGGACAGGACACAACCAACACCACTGGCTGGGTGAGGAGCCCAGGTCCCGGGGAGGAAGTAGAAGCTCAGTGATCGGACCTGGGAGAAGGGGCTGTGATGTCTGAGCCATGGGAGGCAGAAGGTCAAGGTAAAGAGTTGCGACTTGCTCAGCTTTGCTTCCACCACAGGGGACCAAACACACATGTGCTCAGAAAGTAATTTATAGAATGAAAGATGGACCAGACATGGGTATTTATACCATACTGAGAAATCACAATGAACACATAACATTTTAATATTTAGAGTACAAACATGACCCATAAGCCTGTCACCCAGATATGACCACTTCTCAACTTTTAATATGAATCCTAGTCTTTTATTATTTGCAGATTCTGTGTTCTCACACTTAAGGCAATGCTAGGTCCTGTTTTCGTCCCTTAATCCTACTGAAGTTTTTAAAATCATTCTTTCACTGAGATAACAGTAGTTTACTAACTGGTTTCAGCATCTTCTGCAAAGTGGTCATAAGGGGACTGACCCCTTCAAAGGTCACGGGAGGTGCTCAGCAGCCACTGAATTTTATAAGGAGGGGACTGAGGGGCCACCAAACACTGTAGATTGAGACAGACTGAAGCAGCTGGCCCACTTGGCCCTGCTGGCCCTGGCTCCAGGATGTCACACCTGCTGTCCAACGCAGGGAATGTCCACTCGCCACAGTGCACAGGGGTGTGTCCACAACCGCGAGGGGGCGCCTGTGAGAGTCTCCCCTCTCCGTCCTGCTTGCGCATTGGAACATCCTAGAGAGGCATTTTGTTCCCCTGGGGTCCCTGCTTCCCTTCTAGCAGCTGCCCCCAGCTCCTCCTCATTCTGCTTCTGGGTGAATGACAACTTGATTCACAACTTGGTGGCTTCCTGAAGGGCCATTTTGCAATACAATGAAACAGCTCAAATCAAGCAAAACCACCTAAGTGCACAGTCATGTGTTGGAGAACATGAAACATATTTATTTTCAAAATGTCCAGGATTCTAAAGCCTTCGACGATGACACTAAACAGGTACCCAGGTTGAAAAGAATGAAGGAAACAGAAATGACTTGCTAGCAATCAGGCAGCAAGCCGAATGCTTCTGAAGGGTGTCCCAAAATTCACGCAAGAAGTAATTTTGATAGAAAACACAGGTTTATAATTAAAAATTGTAAATTTTCATTGCTCAACAATGAAAACGTGTTGTTCTTTCACGTAGCACTCCATTTTTAATAACCCTGAACTGTCAGCTGTCACGCTGTCTTTTTTTTTTTCATTGGCAACACTTTACCGCACAAATGACGCAAAATTCAAATCTTGCGTGAATTTTGGGACACCCTTTATTTGCTTTGGGAATGGCTCTTTCCAGAAGAGCTGTGGGCCTGTGCTGAGATGTCCTTAGACCCTGGAGAAGCAGACGGGAGTGTCCATGGCCAGAAGGGGAGCCCCCTCCCCTTTAAGTGTTTTTGGAGTAAATGTGGAATTTATAAGTGAGCCAACCTTGTTATCGCCTGAAGATGTTTTTGACTGGTCGTAGAAAGCTGTTTTTGCCCATGAGCAACAGATGAATTTATTCAAGACTTGCATTACTGAAAGGGAAATAAACCTAAGGCAGGAAAAAATTAATGGGAAATTGAAGGGGGCGGGGAACCCAACCCACCACCAACGACAAACAACCCTGAGTCTGGCTGAGGTAATAAGAGCCAGATGGAGCAGGTGCTCAGGTGGGTAGAATGTGGCTGAGGACAGACATGGCTCCATAGTCAGCAAGTCCCAACCCTCCCCTTGCAAAGCACAGAGGCAGTTCCTTTCTTCCTCTTTCCCTTCTTCTTTCCTCTTTCCCTGCAGCCCTGGGAACGTTCTAGGTGGGAACTTTTCCAGATGAGAAGGCCTGCTGTGATGGGGCTGGATACTGAGCTGAGGGCTATAAGCAGAGCACAGAGGAGTGTAGTCCTGACTTCTCATCACTCTCTCAAAACTCTGGATTTCAAAATCGGGCTCCCAGCCAGGAGATCATACAAGGTGCACTGGGCCGCCCCTCTGGCTGTCCTACAATCGTTTCATGCTGGGTTGGTGGAAGCTTTGAGCTTAACCAGACCCGCACACAGCCTCAGTTTAATTCCATCATATGGCTTCTAATGCCATCATATGTAGCCTCTGGCAAGAAAGCCATTTTCTAATTGCTAATATCCTCTCCCTCCTGCACTCATCCTGCCAGAATCATTTACAGCTCCGGGTCTGCATCTTCCCAGAAAAGATGCCCCCTCCCCCCCCACCCCTCCCCTATGGCAAGATGATTTCCAGAAAACAACCCTCACCACTGGACAAATAAACAGCAGCGTTCTGTTCGTTACCAGCAGCACAGTGGTGGAGAATTCAAGGATCTTAGTGCTCCCTAAAGAAAAAAATGTCCCCGAAGTTTTTGTGTAGTGTTTTTGTTTGTTTGTTTGTTTGTTTGTTTTAATGGCTTTTATCACATTTGTGACTTCACCCATTTAGGAAAGAACATTAGCTTGTTCATCAAATCAACACTTTGTTAATGTTTCAATTCATTGCAGAAGCCCTTAAAAGAGGCTCTAGGAGGTCTATGAAGACAGGTACCTCAGTCTATGGTATTCAACCCTGTCTGTATTCACAGCTTTGAGTAGTGTATCTGGCACAGAATAAGTGTTCATGAATATTTATTGTTGAATGAGCTGAGAAGTTTTCTAATGGGAAACTGAGAGTCTAGGCAGTCTTTGAAGTTTGTGCTGATTGGTGTGAAACAGAATTGTCTATCTATCTTGGAGTTAAAAAGGAAAATTTTGACCTAGTTTCACCCTTAGGAGCAAAGAGACTCTCAAAATAGATTTTTCTTCCAGCTTACTTTACAATTGCAAGCTATTACTGGACATTGCAAAAGTCAACTGTTTCTTCCATTTCGAATAAAAATTGTATTTCGTGTCATGGCAGTCCTGTGTCCGTTCCAGGCTGAGCCTGCCAGCAATAACAAACAGATCGTTCCCCACATTATGCCTGAGCAGAGGATTCTGGATCCCAGTAAGAGGGACGGACTTCACATTAAATACGCCAAGATGGAATGTTCTTCATTCTCTTCATTTTTGGGTAAGCCAAGCAGAAGTGAACGTATAGTTCTGAAAAGACTCCATGTTGTTTGGTTTTTCATCGTTCTTAGCTACTCGATCCAGCATTGAGGATTTAAGAAAATATAAAATTACATCCTCTGCTTTTCCTAGTTAGGAAAAAACACCCTCAGTTCACAGAAACTCCAACAGCTCTTGGCCAAGTCCCAGGTGACGCCGTTCAGTGATTCTTAAGCAACTTAAAAAAAAAAAAGTCTTTCTTATTTATAATGAACTCAAATCCAGACTTCTGTACAATCTTTTCCCAGAGAGAGAAGTCTGCTCCCCATGTGTTGACAGCTAAAGAGAAAGCCAGGGGTACTCCCCACGGTAAAACCAGGATGAAAGACCGAACCTGACTCCTTTGACTGAAATTCTGACGGAGACCTAGGAGTTTGCTGGGGTTTCTTTGAACCTCAGCAGAGCGACGAGGTACCGGCAAGAGGTAAAACTAATGTGTGATGATGTCAGGCCTAATTCCATTGGCAACGTGCCTGTGGAATTCCCGTGACAAGAAAAGCATGTGCATGGAGAGACCTCCAAGGTGCCCTTGAAGACGTGGGGGTGGACTTCCCATGGTCTTCCTGTGTTGATAGTTTTAAAGCCAATTACAATGACAGGGAAGAGTGGCCCAGTCTTGGACTGGCCCTGTGGAGGTGGCTCGCTAGAAAAATGACCTCACGCATCATTTAACTGCTGTTTAAGGAATTAGATGTTCAGTACAGACTATTGTGTTAACCGGAGCAGAAGTGATCATACATAATTGTTATGTGTGGCTGTATTGAAATATAAAAAAGTCAAAAATTGTCCTTTTCATGCCTTCTCGTGTTTTCAGCTATTTAACAATGTAATTCATGTATGTTTTCTAGGTTTCTGCCCCACACACAGAAAATGTGATTTACTAGCTAGCATTGAAGCTTTGGAGAGTTAAACGAATTTGGCTACTGATTTCTTACCAGCATAAGCTGGGTTATTAGAAGTGTACTTTTTAAATCTGGCTGACAGTGCGGGCAACAGTGTAACAGCATGACCACCAAAAACAGTTTTGGTTTTTGCCCTTCATTAGAATCTTCCTAATATAGCAGCATGAATTCGGGAGGGATTCGTGCTTTAAAGGGATTGTGTTGAAGCTTGTAATGGTGGGGCCCTCACGGCACAAGGCTAGATATTCATTTCAGGGATGCGTGTGGGCGTTTGAGGATTCCTGTCGCACCCTAAGTTGCTGTGAAAGCCTAGAGCACTAAAGAAAAATTCCCTCAAGGCCAAGGCGGTTGGGTGTTGGCATGGCAACTGTAAACAGGACCCAACCTTCCCCAGTTTAGAAAGTTCAAACAAGTCTACTCTCAGGAGTAGAACGCCCGAATGCTCTGAGCACTTCAGAGGTGAGAAGATGGCAAAAGAGCTGTTGAAGGCATGAATAGAGACGCAGACCAGGAAACAGGGTGAGGGTAGGGTGAGGGAGGCCTTGTTCTTTAAGGGAAGCAGAATATCAGGGGCTGCAGTGGGGCTGAAGGGAGTCCACCCCCAGGTGGACCCAGGTGGGCCCACGACGTGGTGAAAATACTTCACAATGACCAAAGCTGGTTTCTCAGGAGCACTGCCCACACAAGGGGGATGGAACAAGACCAATCATAAATTAACTGGACCTTAACTGGAACCACGTTGGTCCATCTGGTCAGCCTCTTCTCACTGGGGTAAATTCTAGGTGCCAGTAGGCTGGTCAGACGGACTGTTGGAAACAGGACAGTACTGTCGTTTTCTGTCCCATTTGAAACGGAATACTCACTGCCGTTGCTGCGGAAACCGCCCCCAGGCTGCTGGGGGCCGTAGCAGGAGAAATGGTTTATCTCGTCCTCCTCTTCCTCCCTTACTGGACCCGACGGCCGGCGCCTCCCAATGCAAGACCCTACCATGAAATTGGCTGGGTGGCTGAGTGTGGGAAAGGGGATGGGATGTATCTAGAAGGATGAATGTGGGCAAAACAGCTAAGAGACAATCTGGTACCTTTGTCCTTTCACTACTCAGATCCACACATACCACTGCAGCCATCCAACAATGTCATCCTTCCACCTAACAGAAGGCAGTAAACTGTATGTCGCATCCAGATGAATGCAAGTACCAGCAACACCCAGTGTTATATACAGCAAGCAAAGAGGAAACAATGCGTGCATAGCTGCTATAGTTCTTACTGTGGTAACTAGAAATAAAACTACTTGATTGACCATGGTAATTGATTATGATAACAGTTAAATAATAATTAATAATGAGCTTCTTCCAACATCCATCTCATGTTCCCTTTGCCTTA